>JAFEMH010005686.1:0-153303 GCA_022495995.1 Adenophora triphylla var. japonica
CGTTTTCTTTTCGGTCGGTGGGACCCATCTTGCCCTATAGGACCCTCGCCAGGGCTGCCCCTTTGGGAGGTCGAAATACGGGTGGAGTGCGAGGGGCTTATAGGCGTAGTGGCGGGGCCCAGCAGTCCGAAGGGCTCGAGTAGTTTGAAAAAAAGAGGAAATCTTTTCCAACCAGATTGGGTTAATAAAACGTGTTTTTAAGTAAACATGAACGGAATAAGCACATATTTTGCATGAGGCCTAAGCCCGAACACCAGCACATTTGCTTTCCAGTCGAACCACACCCTTTTGTGCCTTCCACAGTAAGCAAAGTTTGGATCGAGACCGGGTCATCGTTTGTTGATTTCCGAGTCATTAGAAGTCGAGATACTTCATCGGTTTCCTCCTCAAACGCCCCATTTCAAAGTTTGAGAATGACCAACTTCCGAGAGAGGAGAAACGGTGGGGACGTACAACTCCACACCCCGAAAATCCGCAAAATGCCGAGGAGCGAGTGGAATCGAGATGTTGGAACGAGATAAGACAAAATCAAGAGGCTCGAGATCGATCGAGTTATTGGAAAGTATCCAGAACCCCGGGGCTAGCATGATTGTTCGCCCACCCTAATAGAACCTTTACGGTTGAGACGAAGATTGGAGCTAATTACCCTCCCGGGCATGCCAACTACCATCAAATGCCTTGTTCCCTTTCGTGTGGAACTACTAATGGGCCAAGCATCCCCCAGCCTATCACTCAATCCTGCCTCTCGGCCTCATAAATGTATCGATCTTGGTCAAGCTTCCCCCGGCGCTATCGGTTTTCATCTTTGGGTTTCAATCTGATGCATTTCTGTCCACGTCATGACTTGGAATGGGTCCAGTTCGCTACTCCAAAACCTCGATCGGCCCGGGCCATCAATGACGGAATTAGTCGGATTCGGTACATCTCGGCCCTTACTTGCTCGATACTCCCTCAGCGGTCCGAGTCTAGGTCCAACTGCCCCCGGTGCCTCTCCGGGTCTCCGCCCACCGGGATTGAATCGATTGGCTTTACGCCCGCGCAGCTTGGAAGGGGTCGGTTTACTACTTCACCGCATCGGTCGGCTCGGGTCACCATCTCGGAATGGGACGGTTCGTTTCTCGAGGCTCCCATGGTTCGAGGAGGGGCCGGCTTAGCTTCCTCCCAATTCTCAAAGCACGGCGGCCACCTATGATGCTGCAGGCTCCGCGTGGGCCACCGGGCTTTTATCTGCACTACTTCGTCGGGCTACGCAGTGTTCTGATATCACAATATCCTGAGAGCTCTACCTCTATAGCCCCTTCGGTTGGGAAGTCCAACAAAGGTTGATGCTCCTCAATCAAATTCTCCACCCGGCGGATTCTACGCTTGAGCTGCTCCTGCTCATCAAGTACGGTATACACATTTCCCTTGCGATCATGTTCCTCGGTGTGAGCCAGACACATTCAATCACTCTTGTTACGATGCCTCGAACCTCATGTTTTTCGTGACCCGGCCTTACGGATCCGCACTCACTTTGCTCCACTGGTATCCACCCATCACAAGCCATGCTATATCTTCATCTTCGGCCAAGTTTTGCCCCGGGGCCTTATGAGGGAAGGTTACGGTCCGAGCTTTTAATGCTCGGTGTCATCCTCCCGCTGAGGCATACTTCCTCTTTGTGGTTTCGTTTGCTAATGCCAATCTTGTGGCGGGGTCATGCGATCCTAGTGTTCCTATTGACTCGTCCGTGGATTATTAATAGAACCAATTAAGAAGGTACAAGAAAAGCTACTAGCGAGTATCGGACGAGTCGCTCAGACTCGGGCCATCTCCGCGTATCAATCTTTGTGTATACGGCATGAATGAGGTTTACAAAGGTCGAATCTCGGGCGATTACATCGATGATTACATCAAAAGGGTTCGTGCACGGGAAAAGACTACGAGTACGAACATGTCTCACCGCTATAAGCCTTACCCTTCCAACGCACGGCTCCGACATCCGGTAAAGGAAAAGAAAGCATTGGTGTACTGATTAACGGCTTTTCAGCGACCAAGAAATGGTGGTCCTTTAAGGCCCAAGCGAGAGCGTTTTGATGATTTTGGGATGCCCGTGGGCTTAATTTTCAAAAGGGTTTAGTAAAGGAAGGCCTTTTTGGAGCCCTCTTTCAAGGACTACTGCATCCAAGGAGCTCAAATGCACCTCTCGACATGAGATAAGCAGCTGCGCCTTCACATGAGTCATTACGGCGCACGACTGAAACGTATTGCTACATAGTCTTGAAGAGAAGCGGTTCAAAGGCTAATGTCGAAACGGAGCAAGCTTGCGCAGCCCCAATGGACCAAAAGCGGCAAACCACATTCGTTTGAATGGTGACCAAGTCAATGACCCAAATCTCGAATCCCGAGGATTTTGGGTGTTCCCACTTAAGCGAGAAGTTTTAAATAGCTTGCTAGAGAAGCGGGGGTCTCCTCGAACCCGTGAGAAACCTTCATCATTGCCCAAGGATCCCCAAAATCCCACTTTTGACACCACTAAGCATTGTGGCTTTCCACCCCTGATATCACGGTCCATATGACAGACAAGCGTACAATGGCTTTTTGAGAAAGGCGATTCGGAGATTAATTAAGAAGGGCAAACTCGAGCGCCTCGGTGATCTCTTCCTCGCCAACGATCATTTCCCAAAGCAACGCGAATGTAAACATGATTGAGGTTTATGATTCAAACTACGTGGAATTCAACGATTACGACAAGCCGAGATGATTTAGTCGCAAGCAAATGTTGAGAATGGATGGTTTGATTTTACAAGACATGTGGCCACATGCATGCAAAGGCTGGATTTGGTGAAATGCTTTGAACTCTCGCCCTCCAGATAAGATTCCGGCGACGGCGAGTTACTTGGGATGATAATGATGCGATGGCGAGATGAGGCAACCCGTGTCGAGGGCGGTGAGCGAGAATTCCTTGAAGAAGTTACAGGAAGGCAAGCAATTAGTCTGGCGTTGAAGGATAGAGACGTGATCCATGACAACAAAGAGTAGCTAGACTAGAAGCTACCCGTCTTTAATATTAAAGCTTGAGAAAATTAACTTTTAGTCGACCTTCGTAGGTTAAATCTAGTACTTTCTTCGTTCAATCAAGTCCTCCTTGGACATTGTAAGTTAATCTTAAATTTTCTATAAAGAGTCTTTTTCTTTTCTCGCTAGACTTGAGACATTATTTGCACACCTACATTATATTTAATGAAATGGTTTTATTTTAAATGATGGCGCTCATCATGCATTGCTTTCAGCAAATATGAAATAAATCTCTGGAAATGATTAAGATTTTAATTAATTGGTCTGAGGAAAGTCGAACTAATGCCCTCCTATACACTTTCCTCACCTCCACAAAGGCCTCCGTCAAGCCATACACTTTCCCAAAACATGTCCCCATCGTCACCTTGACCAAGTCAACAACAGGCGTGACATCGAAGAAGCAACAAAAGGTCACTCGCGACATCGGGAGATCGACCCCATATCGAAAAAAAAAAGAAAAAAAAAAAAAACGAGGGGACTTGCCTCGCCCCCATCAGCATCAAGAAAGTTCCAAGCGAAGCTGCCTTCGTCCTCTCGAAGTGCTCAAAAAAAAAAAAAACAAAAGCTTCAAAAAAAAAAAAAAACAAAAGCTTCAAAAAGCTTCAAAAAAAAAAACAAAAGCGAAAAAAAAAAAAAATGAGGCCAAGGACCTGGCACATAGATCGAAGGTTTGACATATGGAGCAAATTAAAGCCCGAAAAAACGGAAGTTGTCGGCAAACAACAAAGGGGAAATGAGTTAAAAGCAACGGCAAAAACATATCATAAGCCCCTTAAAATAGGCTGCATTCCAAAATCTTTCTCCCCGATAAGGACGACGTCAGCAGCGGAATGTCGCTCAAAATGACTTGTCGAAAGGAATCACCTCAAGGCCACCTTATCATCCAAGACTTCCTATATCCGAGGCCTTTCCACCAAAAAATACCACAAATGTTCATACCCCTTTTCTAAAGCCAAAGCACAGGTTCAAGCCCGAACTACGGCGACATGAGCTCCCTGCACAATGAGGGAACGTAGGCAACCCGAGAAATGGTCAGGTCATAAACACATTCAAATCCCGAAAATCCGGCCTCTGTGATAGCCTTTCTCCCTATACACTGCGAGATCCCCTCTTCCACGCATTACGCCAACTTCGACTCTTGGTATCGATTGACTTTCTCCTCGCGATTAATCAAATGTTTGTTCCATTATCGAGAATTGGGGTTGAATAACCCGAACATTAGATACAAGGGTTTAAGCAATCTTGTGATCATTTTGAATAAAACATGTTTCGGATGTCTCAATGACCAGTCTTCTTTTTCTACATTATAGGAAAAATAGAGCTAATGACACTAATTTTTAACGCTCGGCGGGGGCTTCCATACACACTTTTACAAACCTTTCTCAACTTATGCTCTCTCGAAAAGAATCCAAACCCAAAGCGAGTTCTTTGTGCCTTCGTCAAATGAGGCCATCAAATAATAGCTCAAAGTCGGGAGATTCGTCCCGCACTTTTAGAAAATACGCCCTAGGAGGTATACATTTCTAAATTGTCTTTACTAACTCTTTCGGTTGACTAATTGAATAAAGAGAATAATAAGTAAAGTAAATAAGATGGGATGAGTTGCCTCTTTTGCTACATGATTCAAATTGAAACGTTGGTTCTTCACTTTGCTTCAAGATGGGTTGGGTCTCACATAGGTATCGTCTGGTATCGGTGCGGTGCACACCGGACCAGAGGTTGGAAAGCCTCTCCTGAGCAGTGTAATGAGATTGCACAGGTCATGAAACCGAGGCTTTGCCAAGTCACTTCTTCGAATCAAGACTTAACGCCAAATACATCTCTTGAGACAGGCTCCAAGCAAGATGAGATTTGATCGCCATGTTGGTCATGGGCTAGTCGAAGTGCGGTTCTTTGATGTCCAGGACCGGGACGAATTTTAACCAAGACCAGAAATTCATCATATTCCTATGACTAATATTGGAACCAGTCCATAAAACTCCTTGTGCCAATCGAGAATGAGGTTTCGATGTTCGTCCTTGGAAGATGTCAGGAATTTTGGTTTGACGATTGCCCTCGGCGATGGAACTTTCACGGTAAGAAAGGATCCCATCCCTATCTTGGCTAGGCAGACTACCACCACCTTCCTCGCTCTTCTCGGCTCGAATCGGCCATCCTTTCGGCCTCGGTCGATATACATTCTGATTCGATGCAGGACAGTCGTTTAAACAAGTGACTTGAGTCCGATTTGGACCGGTATGGTATGCCTCAAGCGTGCCAAAATCGAGGCTCGGTATGTCACAGTTTGGTATGCCTCGGCGGTTCGGTCAGATCGATCGGAGGCTTCTCGGTTACATCGGTTTGAAATGCCTTGGCAACCCAGTTCAAGATATCCAATCCCGGCCCAAGCCTCAAGATCCCTTACGCTGACCATGACGTCTCGGCCTAATAGGGCTGAGCCCATACGAGACTCTGACCCATGCGGTCTAACGTGACCAGATTAGTTCACGGCTCCTCGGCGGGGGCAAAATCGATGAATGTCTTCTCGTGGTTGGGGTTACCTCGGAATAGCAAATTGGAATCCACACCTCGGTTTGGAACCAATCTATCGGGCCTTCGCGACAACATTTTGGAATGCTTCCACGATCAGTCCGAGCAACGGTCGAAGCCTTTCCTCGAGGAATGCCTTCAGCTCAGTAGCTCCTCACACGGCTTTCACAAATCCATTCCTCGCTGGCTTCGATGGGTTACAAGCCTCCATCCCGTTTCATCGAGAATCACCGGGACCGGCACAGTCGTGCACCTTGGTATGCAATTCAACAATCGGGACGACGGCCCGCACTTAAGCCTACTTATGGGCCTCACTCAGAAATCCGAGGTTACTGTGACTACATCAAGGCGCTGCCCTTCGCCCTCTTTGCGGTTGAAAATCAACAACAAGCCGCGAGGTTACTATCCCTTTGCCCGGGTCCTACTCAAGCTCCCGGGTGATTCGGGCGAGACATGATTTCACCTATGTCCCAGATCAGGCTGGCATTCCCTCCAGCCTGTCTGCTGCCGCCAGTGGTAGCAGTCCTCTCTCGCTCACTGCTGGTTTGAATGCCATGGTTCCACCACAAGACCCTCATTTGGCTTGGTTCGTGGAGCGACACAAAGAAATGAAAGCGCAGATTCTTGAGTGTTGCTAAGAAAGTGCGCTTTCCGACCAGCGAACCCGGACTCCTTTGTTCCCCACAAATTCGTGATGCCTAATTTGGATCTCTTTGATGTGGCCATTTGCATGCCCAAAACCCGTCTGGACACGTATACCTTGGCAATGAAGGTCAAAGGCGCTGATCCGGCGGTTGGTGACTATTTGATCTCTCTTTGAAGTCTAGTGCTCTAAAATGGTTCTTAAAAGCTTAAAATCCGAGACGGGGCTACATGGGACCAGAATTACTAGCTAACTTGGAGTGGGAAGCAAATAGATTTGACACACGGACAACAATGCGGCGTCAGACGAGAACATCGAGGACTTTTACAAACAAGATGGCAACTCCTCCTTAAAGAGGAACAACTAGACATCTTTCGAGTCACGCCCAGAAACCACACTTGAGGGCCTCACTTGCAATTTCCCCTATCCCAGGATCTACGGGCGTGGTAATGATCAATTCGGGGCTAAATTTGAGAGGGCTTACAATCGGCGAGTTGCCCTTTCGCACAACAGCTACGGATACGGGTTTCTTCCGCCTCAACATGACTCTGAAAAGGGCGAGTGTGAAGGGCCCGATCGAAAAGGGACCCCGAGGACCCAATACGGTCAACAATCCATTCCCTAAAAAAAAGTAGGGTGAATATGATTGAAGCCACGAACAACAGATGCCACTATGGCTAACGGTTCCCATATGGAAGACACTCTTCGAAGAGAGGATTCTAGTTTCATAGTCGGTATCAAAGATGGGTTTCTCCCTTCATGACAACTTCACCTTGAAGGCTCTCACGTTGATCGATTGGCTCGGTACTTCATCAGTATGTCGGTCAAACCTTTAAGCGGACCTCTGTAGTGACGCTTTGTCAAACACGGGGCTTCATCAAATCATTCGAGAGAAAGATTACTGTGGTTTCGCCATGTCTTTTCCATGGAATGGGGGCTTTATCAAGTCACACCTATCTTCGGAAGAAAGGTCTGGTCACCTCAATAAGCTGTCTTGGAGTTTCGGCTTTAGAACTTGGCATATGGCAACTCCTGCATCATCAAAAAGTTGAGAATTGGGAATCTCCTCATATCGGCATTTCGTCGAATCACAACTAACCCAAGCAAAGAGGTTCATTCATGTCAACATGCTTTGATTCTAGAGCACATACGGCTTCAAATGTCCAGGCGAAAAGAAATTTCAATCGAGACCAGGTTCAAATCCAACTTCATCCCAAGATCAAAATTGACCTCATCAATAACATGCAATTCAGTCCGCGACTAAAGAATATCACCCACGCATTTCAAAGCTTGTCCCTGACAGTCGGCAACACATACATCCCTCTCGTCACCATGCATCCCCACAAAAATCTCCCGGGGCTCATGTAGCATGCACAAAACTTGAATCAATAGGAAAAATCCTAAGTGATTGAAAATCATAAATCGTAATTTCACGCAAAGCTTAGGCCAAGTGCGTCTTGAAAGCAAATAAACGCATCATCTCATAATCATTTTTGGTTATCTATGCATCATCCGCCATCATAGAATGCCATATATGCATCTTCCTCTTCACTAACAAATGCGGGAATTCAAACGTAATCCCCCTTTTCGGCAAGGATGATCTTCACCAAAGACGACCTCAAATGGATGAAAACGGTCCCAACATCCTGAAACATATGAAGACCGCCTCCAGGTGTCTACAAATCGGTCGAGGACGCAGCTCTCAATACAATTCGGTCGGGGACGCCAGGTTCTCCAATACAATTCGGTCGGGGACGCCAAGTTCTCAAATACAAATCGGCCCGGGGACGCCAAGTTCTCAAATACTGATGCGGTTAGAGACACCGAGTTCTCAAAAGCAAGAAGTCCCAATGTGAAGACAAGCTCAAAACCTCTACAAGTTTGACTGATCACCGGCCAGATGCGGACTCAACCCAAACTCCTCCTTCGAGGTCAAAATGCCTCCAAAGACGGCAAATCGTCGGCGAAACCGTCCCACGAACGCGGGCCTAACAACTCTTCATCAACATCAGCGTAGCCTCGGCTACGAGTAAGCAGCAGACAGTATGAAAGCATATCTTAATCAATTACTTTTCTAAAGAACATTATCATCAAATCTTAGGGCGACTTCCCAAAAGCAGTCAAACCTCAAATCTTTGTCAAACCATCAAAGACCATCCCACTATTTTGAACTACGACCGCTTGATTCCCTCTTAAGGATACGTAGGTAGCTATCATTAGTCCGACGCTCGACCAGCCACGGTCATCCTTTCCTTCAACGGACGTAAAACCGATCCCTTGAATGAAGTCACTAGAGGACCGTCTATCCTAAACCATCAAAGGAAATCATTTCAAACCAAGGTTCGAGGCACCTAAAACGCCATCATCGAGGTTCGAGGCACCTAAAACGCCATCATCGAGGTTCGAGGCACCTAAGACGCCATCATCAAGGTTCGAGGCACCTAAAATGCCATCATCGAGGTTCGAGGCACCTAAGCTGCCATCATCAAGGTTCGAGGCACCTAAAACGCCATCATCGAGTTCGAGGCACCTAAGACGCCATCATCGAGTTCGAGGCACCTAAGGACGCCATCATCGGGTTCAAGGCACACGAGACGCCATCATCGAGGTTCGAGGCACCTAGACGCTATCACACACAACACGAGGAAAGCAATCATCCCTAATTCGACAAACCAAAATCAAAACCATAGGGCGACTTCCCCAAAATAGTCAAGTCATAGGGCGACTTCCCAAAAATAGTCAAGTAATAGGGCGACTTCCCAAAAATAGTCAAAACCGTAGGGCGACTTCCCAAAAATATTCAAAACCGTAGGGCGACTTCCCAAAAATAGTCAAAACCGTAGGGCGACTTCCCAAAAATAGTCAAGTAATAGGGCGACTTTCCAAAAATAGTCAAACCATAGGGCGACTTCCCAAAAACAGTCAAAACCTTAGGGTGACTTCCCAAAAATAGTCAGATCTTAGGGTGACTTCCCAAAAAACAGTCAGATCATAGGGCGACTTCCCAAAAATAGTCAAACCATAGGGCGACTTCCCAAAAAATAGTCAAACCATAGGGCGACTTCCCAAAAAATAGTCAAACCATAGGGTGACTTCCTAAAAATAGTCAAGTAATAGGGCGACTTCCCAAAAATAGTCAAACCATAGGGCGACTTCCCAAAAACAGTCAAAACCTTAGGGTGACTTCCCAAAAATAGTCAGATTTTAGGGTGACTTCCCAAAAAAACAGTCAGATCATAGGGCGACTTCCCAAAAATAGTCAAACCATAGGGCGACTTCCCAAAAAATAGTCAAACCATAGGGCGACTTCCCAAAAATAGTCAAACCGTAGGGCGACTTCCCAAAAATAGTCAAAACCGTAGGGCGACTTCCCAAAAATAGTCAAGTCATAGGGCGACTTCTCAAAAATAGTCAAACCGTAGGGCGACTTCCCCAAAATAGTCAAGTCATAGGGCGACTTCCCCAAAATAGTCAAGTCATAGGGCGACTTCCCAAAAATAGTCAAGTCATAGAGCGACTTCCCAAAAATAGTCAAAACCAGTAGAGGCTAGACTTCCCAAAAAGTCAAGTAATAGGGCGACTTCCCAAAAATAGTCAAACCGTAGGGCGACTTCCCAAAAATAGTCAAACCGTAGGGCGACTTCCCAAAAATAGTCAAAGCCAGTAGGCGACTTCCCGAAAATAGTCAAGTAATAGGGAGACTTCCCAAAAATAGTCGAAACCCGTAGGGCGACTTCCCAAAACGATCAAAACCATAGGGCGACTTCCCAAAAATAGTCAGATCTTAGGGTGACTTCCCAAAAAATAGTCAGATCATAGGGCGACTTCCCAAAAATAGTCAGACCATAGGGTGACTTCCCAAAAATAGTCAAATCTTAGGATGACTTTCCTAAAACAGTAGGGTCGACGACTAAAGATAGTCAAAGGACCCGAACTACGGCGGCTTGATTCCCGCTCGGGATACGTAGGTAGCCTATTAAATAGAGTTCGACCACTCGATCACTTGATCATCTGTCAAATATGGAGCCTTACTTTTTCGACGGCCCCGCTTCCTTGAGCGCCGTCGCGAGGGCTCGTAAGTGCTCCAATTTGAGTTGGTAGCTTTTCGTTAGAAAATTAACGAAAGTTTTAACATTCCTAACATTTCCTAACAATCCTAACTTTTCTAACAAAGTAAGGGTAAAGTGGGCATTGCCATTTAAGGTTAAACCTAGAAAAGAATCTCAAAAAGCAAAAGAAATAAGAAAAATCCGAATTGGGCAAGTTGAAAAACAGCTTCAGTTTGAATTTTAAAAAGATTATTCTTCCTGTCCAAAAGCCAGCACTGTAGCAGATGAACAGTGCACGCCTACAACCCCCTCCGCGCGGATGTCTTTGTCATTTCAGAGGGCCTATAAATTGAACCCTCCTCTCTCAGTTTACACAACACAATTTGATCACAGCAACGAAACTCTGGCGAAATATAGAGAGAAAACTGTGGGAATCTCTAGATTGCCACCATTTTCTCTTGAATCTTTCCCAATCAAATATCAAACACATCCAAGTCTTGAACCCCTTCAAACACCTACTCAAACACCAAATCTTGATACTCCTCAAGTCAAATTCCAAGCCTAGGAAGATAGGGTGTCACCATTGGTAAAGCCCTCCTTCTCAAAACCCTAAAATTCTCTTTTGATTTCTTGATCATCTTGTTCTTCTTACTTTGATTTACTTTATGTCTAGTTTAACTTGAGTTTTGACCTAAGATGGTCATCTTGAAGTTCATATTCATTAATGACCATCTCAAGTGGTCCACATTTTAGATCTCTAGTCAATTCTTTCTCTTTGGTTTCATCTTTACAAAACTCCCTTTCCCTTTGCAAAGGACATGTTTAAACCCCATAAATTCCCCAAGGATGACTTGAATATGATAACCACTTAACAAAAAGTAGTGGAATCAAGTCTAGGGATGAAAATGGGGTGAACATAGATGCAAATCCCCCAAAAATCACATTTTCCCTCAAGAACATCTTGCTGTCCAGTAGCATTGTTCTGAGATCTCAGTCCATTTTCCTATTTTTTGGACATACAGAAACTTGGAATTTGGTGTTGACTACAAAATACTTTTTGTAGCCAACATCCAGATCTTTCCAGATATAATTTTACTTTATTTTTTGCGTCAGTAAAACTCCTTTTTTCAAATTTTCTTTTAAAGGTCAGTTCATCAGTTTCTGGAAATCCAGATTTCATATCTGAGATTTTCAGAAGGTTTTGACCCCTCAAATCATCTCCAAAATAAAAATTTCTTTTACAGAAACCTTTTTTAAGGTGTTTTGAACATTTTTCATTCCCGGACTTTTCCCATATTATGGAGTTTTCAAGCCCTAAAGTCCATTTCAAAGTCAAGGGTCAACTGCCTTTTTCATTCTGGCAGAAATAGTTTTCAAATTCCAAAAATCTTTTGAGTTCCAAATCTCAACCCAAAAATCATCCAAAAAATCATGGGATCAGTTTAAAGCCTTAAAAAGAGTTCCCAATTTTTACTTACCTCAGTTTCAACTTATTTTGGCCAAAACACACACACACACACACACACACACAACAAAAGGATTTCAAATGTTTGGAAGACTCGTTTTGTGAGGCGCGCCGGGTGCACACTAACGTCCTTCCCGACGCGTAACGTGACCTCCGAACCCAAATTTCTGATCTCGGGCATTTTTCAAAGTTTTGGCCCTCAAAATTAAAATGGCGTGGCGACTCCGTTTTGATTTTCACAAAAAAAAAATCGGGTACATCACAGTAGGCGGACCACCCACGTCACGGCCCTCGCTGGCCTCATTGTACGTACGGCCGGATACTGCGAACCCGGGAAAATCATCGGAAAGCGAACAGAAAGTACAGATGCATCATGTGCAGAATGCTACTATCAAATGCAGAAAATCAAAAAAAGGTGCTCACCGAAGCATTGGGGTCCGCCCTGTATCGTGGTCTCGGCTCCGCCGGGAGCGGGATCACAAGTCGCCTACGCGAACCATCCAGCCCCTCGTACGCTAGCCTAGCTCACGGGATCGGAAAATCTCGAGGACCTCCGGGGACCTCGCCCTCTCTATGCTTTGCACTGCGGGCTCCTCGGCCTCATCCTCGAAAACATCATAGGCGGCCCCGGCTATGATGTACTCGAAGAAGTACTGCGCCACTGAAGGTACCCCTCCGGCTCATCAATCGGCATCTCCGGGGATGCTTTGCATGTACAAGGAGGATCACCGGCACCAAATGGAAGAGACCCCTGCCTATCTTTGACGGGTCACCCTCTCCCCAAATACATGGCGTCACGGTGAAGTCCCACCGGGAGCTTCGCCGTCGTGTAGTCTCGGCAATCTGCACGCGACATGATCAAACTCGCTCCACCGGGTCAGTGGATCCTCTCGAGAGAACTCCGGGTTCGGCGCCGAGATATCTCCTCGTATGACACTCGAGTGCCAACTCTCGAAGAGACCGCCCTCTTCGCCTTCTTACGCCAAACCGGCATGGCGGGGAACAGGGGATGGTACGGCTCCTTGATGTCCCAAGCACAACGGGATTTGAACACCTCGTAGCACTAGACACCGCCAAGAGAATGGAAAGTTATGTCGGCTACTGAAAGCAGATACATACGAGTACATAAAAGAGGCAAGAAAGAGAAAAAGCACGTAAACTTACATCCAAGACAGGCGTGAAGCAGCTAAATGAGTGCTCCTCTCCCCGCGAGAACCTGTCCAGAGAGTGGTAGAGCTCGGCCAGTCCAGCCTCCCCCCACGCAAACCCCCTCACGGCATCCAAGTCTACCAGCGACCCGAGCAGAGGGAAGTGACAAGACGTGTCGGAAGTCGGGAACAAAGTCGCTGACTCATCACAAGTTTCAAAGTTAAAGTTTTTGATGACAGCGCAAACCAAAGGAACCCTCGAGCCAGACGCTCCGCGGTCATCCTCAAGGACCCAGCCAGATAATCGGCGACACCTTCCCTCAAATGATTCTCCATCGGCCTGTACCGAATGCCTAAGCCCCTGGCATCGGTAATATCAAAACCCAGCAGCCCGGACAAGCTGCTCCAGGGTGTAACCATCAACCCAGCACCAGCGTGTTGCCATAAGTCGGCAACCCGGTGATAGCGGCAAAATCCGTGGGAGTCACCGTCGCCTCCCCCCATCTGAAATGGAAAGTGTGGGTCGTATCCCACCAGTACTCGCTCAGCGCGACATACATGGACCTGCCCCTTGGCGTATCAGCTGTCGCAGCTACAGCACTGATGAACCCAACCAACCCGGAGTCAATCACCAGCTGTCGTGGACTCCTCTCTCCCTCTCGAGCCACGTCCGGGATAATGCCCCACAATGCCTGCACCGCCTCAAAGGCACCCCGACTCTTCTAGTTATGAGTACTAACCGTCCCTGTCCCCTGCAGACAAACAAGACAGAAGCAACGTTAACAAAATGCAACAACGCATGTCAAAAGGATGCAATGCAGATACGGTTCTCATTCATTTCCTACGTATATTCAAATCATTTCGAAAACTCCGTCGAATCCGGAACTTTCAAAATCTTTCGAAAACTCCGTCGAATCTGGAACTTTCAAAACATTTCGAAAACTCCGTCGAATCCGGAACTTTCAAAGTCATTTCGAAAACTCCGTCGAATCCGGAACTTTCAAAACATTTCGAAAACTCCGTCGAATCCGGAACTTTCAAAACATTTCGAAAACTCCGTCGAATCCGGAACTTTCAAAACATTTCGAAAACTCCGTCGAATTCGGAACTTTCAAAATCTTTCGAAAACTCCGTCACATCCGGAACTTTCAAATTCTTTCGAATTTTTCGAAAATTTCGCTCCGTCCCGAATTAAAGCTACTTTAATTTTGGAAAATGCATCTAGGCATGGAATTTTGCAACCAAAATTTTTATGTCATCTACCCATGATGTCAATTGAACTACATCCTAGTCAATTTCGACAAAGGTTCATAGCAAAGTCAAAAGCCCCAAATCGGGCACCAAAATCCCTAAGTTCATTCCTAGCAAATTTCTAACATTTAAAGAATGCACATTCTTAAAATTAATGGAATTTGTAGGAAGCTTACGTGTCTTTCGATCCCTCCCTTGGAGTTGTGGCGGTCCCTCGCCGGATAAAACTCCGCCGGATTCAATGGGAGAGTGGTGGTTCGAATGGTCCGAACCAATCGAGTTCTTTCGTTGTCGGTCCTTCCGTGGCGAGCCATTGGTCCTCCTTCACCCTCCATAGCAATTTTCCCTCACAAATTCGAGCAAACCTTGCAATTTGGGTTGGATTTTTCTCTCCTTTCTCTCCTCTCTCTCGCCGGCAATAATGGAAGAAAATGGCCTCTTTCTTCCCCAGCCTCGGCGTTAAAAAAGATTCTGGAAATTCAGTAAAAGTCTGACCGGACTCTTACTGCACCAGAATAATTTTTGCCCCTTTTGCCCCTCAGCTTTTGGCAATTCCAATTTTACCACTTTTAGCCCCCAAAAGTGTAAAATTTCCCCCAGTTAGACATTTCTAACACCCCCTCCCCCGAGGATAAATCAAAGTTAGTTCTCACTAACGCTCGTTAAATTCAGTCCAGTAGACGTTTGACATTCAAACGTTCAACCATGTCTCCGGACATTCCAGTTACTATTCCGTCTCCTGACGTTAAAATTCAATAATGGTCTTCACCATTAAAGTCCCTAATCGCAACCTTTCACGGTCCGATTCCAAGTCTCAATCGCGACCTTTCACGGTCCGATTCCAATTCTCAATCGCGACCTTTCACGGTCCGATTCCAATTCTCAATCGCGACCTTTCACGGTCCGATTCCAATCGCGACCTTTCACGGTCCGATTCCAATTCTCAATCGCGACCTTTCACGGTCCGATTCCAATTCTCAATCGCGACCTTTCACGGTCCGATTCCGAATCTCAACCGCGACCTTTCACGGTCCGATTTCAATTCTCAATCGCGACCTTTCACGGTCTGATTCCAAATCTCAATCGCGACCTTTCACGGTCCGATTCCAAGTCCCTAATCGCGACCTTTCACGGTCCGATTCCAAGTCTCAATCGCGACCTTTCACGGTCCGATTCCAATTCTCAATCGCGACCTTTCACGGTCCGATTCCAATCCTCAATCGCGACCTTTCACGGTCCGATTCCGAATCTCAACCGCGACCTTTCACGGTCCGATTTCAATTCTCAATCGCGACCTTTCACGGTCCGATTCCAAACCTCGATCTCGACCTTTCACGGTCCGATCTCAATTCCCATCTCGGCCTTTCACGGTCCCATCTCAAACAGTCAATTCCGACCTTCGCGGTCCGACCTCCACTCTCTTATCGAGACCTTCGCTGTTCATCTCTTCGGCAACAGCAATAAGCCCGAACCCCAAGGCACGAACGCCTTGCAACATTCATCTCCTCGGCAACAGCAATAAGCCCGAACCCCAAGGCACGAACGCCTTGCAACAATCCCTCTTCGGCAACAGCAATAAGCCCGAACCCTAAGGCACGAACGCCTTGCAACATTCATCTCCCCGGCAACAGCAATAAGCCCGAACCCCAAGGCACGAACGCCTTGCAACAATCCCTCTTCGGCCATCCGTAAGCAGAGACACTCATCCCAGCCGGGATAAAGCGGCGAACAACAATAAGCCCAAAGCACCCAAGGCACGAACGCCCCACGTCGGCATCGCAACTCCGGTTTGAGGCGCCACACGCCCTCGAAGGTTTGAAGTCCCAGGTTCGAGACGCCTCCTAACGGTCTCCATTCGAGTACAGGTACCTCGCGAATGGTCTCATCCGGAGTTTAGACGCCTCCTAACAGGTCTCGCTCGAGGTCAAGGTCCCCATGCGCGGCCCTTGCCCCTTTTCGAACTACGATCGGCTTGATTCCGCTCGGGATACGTAGGAATCCTTTTCACTAAGTGGTCCGGCCAGTGACCGCCCAGGTCTCTTTCAAAGTAAGGCATCCCGATTTGGATCCTTATCTTTTTCAACGACCCCACCTCCTTCGGAGGAGACGTCGGCGAGGGCTAGCTGTAAGTACCCAAATCCGGATCGTCCAAATCCGTCGGAAAGTTAACCGAAATCCGTTAAGCGGCCCGCTCAGTTAACGGAACTCGTTAAACTCCCCGTTCTTTGTGCCAGCGAGACGTCCCGGACTGCCCCGTGCATCCCGGCGTCGAACCGTACTTAGCACGTGTCATCTCACGTAAAAGTATGGCTTTCCATGAAAAAGCAATTTTCCGGCACTTTCAGGGGCGTTTGGACATTTCCCGGTGTTATTTTAAAAAACGGACAAAATCGGGACCGGGAACAATCTTCCACCTCGGTGGTGACTCGGAGGGCACGTGGCGGCCATGCCACCTCCCTCTAGTCACCCTTCAATCAATTTCAAAGGAAAAGACCAAAATGCCCCTGGTTTGCAAGCCAAGTCCGGCCGGACTCACTGTGCACATTTTTCAAATTGCCGACAAGTCCTTCAAATTCCCAAAATACCATAAAACCCCCTGGATTCAGGCCAAGTCCGTCCGGACTCCTACTGCAAATTTCACCTATAAATAGAAATGGCTGTCAAAGCCAAAGAGATAGAAATTTTACCCCAAAAATTCACATACCCCACGGTCCAAACTGGTTTTCACCCCTCCCGAGCTCCCGTTACGTCTCGATTCGCGTGAAACCTTCGTATTTCGATCAAATACGCCCCTTGCAACTTCGAAACAACCTTTCGAATCACTTTCCGTGTCCCGTACACACCTCCCGAGCCAAAGGAGTCGACCCTAGCCATAGGTATAACTCCCTCTCTCTAAATCTCAGATTCCGAGTCTCGGTTTTACGCGCCAGTCGCTATAACTGTTTCGAATGTCGTTATCAAAATGTAGACGCCTCCGTCTAACGGGGTCCGATACGTTTTAGCCCCTCGATCCTCTTCTCTTTCCGTAAGAGAAGTAATCACGGGTTAAAACGGCGCTCCGACCCCGTTCCGTTTACTTTTATGTCATTTACCATTCCGGATCGATCGATCCGTTGATCGTCATTTACAATTCCGAGCCGTTTGGCCTCGTTGATCGTCATTTACAATTCCGAGCCGTTTGGCCTCGTCGATCGTCATTTACGAATCCGGATCGTTTGATTCCGTTGATACCGCACTTTAAATACTGTCATTTACAAAGTCCGATCCGTTTGGATTGTGATAGTATTTACTTTTCAAAGTCCGAGTCGCAACCCGATTCGTTGATCGCATGTCATTTAATACGCATTTTTCCCGTAAAAATCGTTAACAATGTAATGCCCGGTTCAAAAACCGGAGTTCGTCCGTCGAACTCTCTTTCAAAACGCGCGAAATGACGTTCGGCCTCCGAACGCTCATCTTCAAACTCAAAGCCGCCATTTGACACTTAAAATCATTTAATACGCATTTTTCCCGTAAAAATCGTTAACAATGACTCGCACGACTCAAAATCGACGTTTGCCACGCAAACGCTCATTTCAAACTCAAAATCGACGTTTGCCACGCAAACGCTCATTTCGGCTCAAAATCGACGTTTGCCACGCAAACGCTCATTTCAACTCAAAATCGACGTTTGCCACGCAAACGCTCATTTCGGCTCAAAATCGACGTTTGCCACGCAAACGCTCATTTCAAACTCAAAATCGACGTTTGCCACGCAAACGCTCCTTTCAAACTCAAACCGACGTTTGTCATTCAAACGCTCGTCTTTTCAAAAGTCACCTAATCAACGTTTGTCATTCAAACCAAGATTAAGCTTGTCATCCAAGCCCCCCATTTCAAAAGACACACACACACACACACGATTTCGAGAAAGGTAGAAAGACTCGTCATGCGAGGCGTTTCGGGTGATCTCGTAATACTCTACCCGAAACGTAACCTGACCTCCGAACCTAACAATCTCTGGTACTAAAAGCTTTTTACTCGTTTTTGCTGCCAATAAAAATGATCCCCGTTTTCGAAAGCCTTTTCCTAAGTTTTTGCTACCAATAAAAACGACACCTTTTCACAAAAGCCGTTTCTCAACGTTTGGGCTCAAAATACAAAAACCGCGTGGCGACTCCTCATTTTGTTCCTGCCCATGAAGCGAGGTCTCAGACACCAACCCCTCCGCGAAAGACAACCGCCTTTTCCGCGCCCCCCGCCCGCGCGCGAAAAAGATCGGGTAATTTCACCCAAGGATTGTTATCCTTTGCCAAAGATAGATAGATTGGTGGACTCCATTGCGGGACATAAGGTGTTTAGTTTCATTGATGCTTATTCAGGATATCACCAAATCAAGATGCTTGAAGAAGACAAGGCCAAAACAGCGTTTAGAACCCCCATAGGCAATTTTTGTTATAGAATGATGCCCTTTGGTTTGAAGAATGCTGGGGCGACATACCAAAGAATGGTCAACAAGGTATTTAAGTCACAAATTGGGAGGAATGCCGAAGCTTACATTGATGATATGGTAATCAAAACCAAGGGGGAGGATCATTTGGTGGATCTGGCTGAGACCTTTGAGAATTTGAGGAAAAATTCCATGAAGCTTAATCCAAGTAAATGCACTTTTGGAGTAACGGCGGGAAAGTTCTTGGGATTCTTGGTAAATCGTCGCGGTATAGAGGCAAATCCGGAGAAGATCCAGGCTTTAATAGATATGAAGTCACCTAGAACAATCCAAGAGATTCAAAGGTTGAATGGTAGGGTGATAGCTTTGGGGCGATTTGTGTCGCGGTCTGCGGAGAAGTGTTTGCCATTTTTTAAGGTATTGAAGGGGGATCAAAAGTTTTCCTGGGATGAGAAGAGCGAGGAAGCTTTTCAAAAGGTTAAGGAGTATTTGGGAAAGCCGCCAATTTTATGTAGCCCTGAAGAAGGTGACCATTTGTATGTTTATCTCGCGGCTTCAGATTTTGCAGTTGCAGCGGTGCTGATAAAGGAGGATGGCGGCATGCAGAAACCTGTGTACTATGTTTCGAAGGCTTTAAGTGAGGTGGAGGCGAGATATTTCAATGCGGAAAAATTGGCCTACGCGTTAGTAATTGCAACTAGAAAGTTGAGGGCCTATTTCCTCTCTCATCCTATCACTGTTTTGACCAATGCTCCTCTGAGGAAGATTTTGCAACAGCCTGATTCGGCGGGAAGGCTTCTCAAATGATCAATTGAATTGACAGAGTTCGACATTCAATATGAGGCGAGGAAGGCCATTAAGGCGCAGGCACTAGCAGATTTTTTACTTGAAACTTCATTCACTTATGAGAGGGAGGAGATAGACAATCAGGGGGCTAAGAAAAGGAAGGCCAAGGCCCAGGATCCGGAAGCTGAAGAGGAGCGAGAAAGGCCAGTGAGTTGTTGGGAATTATATGTTGATGGATCTTCTGCCAAAGACAAAGGAGGAGTAGGAATCTCGCTGAAGTCACCCGAGAAGGATTGCACATACGAGAAAGCTTTGAGGTTCAAGTTCAACATGACAAATAATCAGGCGGATGTGAATGTGTGCCCAAATTTTGTGGATTCACGCGAGTTTGAAGACATCCGAGTTATTTGAAAAAACGGAGTCGCCACGCCATTTTGATTACCTCAAAACTTTGAAAAAAAGGTTTTTACTTGGGTTCGGAGGTTAAGTTACCCCTTGGGAAGAACGTTTGGCGTTCACCCAAAGTGCCTTCACGGGAGCAAGTCTCCCAAGATTTCAGTAATCGTGCTTGCTTGCGTGCTTTCTTGTGTGCATGTGTTTGAGAAAAAGGGGGGGAGAATGTCCCAAGTTGTCTTCCGGACGTACAAACCATTTGTTGGTTGTCGCTCGGGATTCCTTTGAATTTTATGTATTTGGGATTATGATCCCGTCCTCATCTTATGACTTGTGATCATCGCATTTTAACCTCGGGACCCTCGGGACTTGCGTGATCGAGAGAATGACTCTCTTTTGGTCAAAGATGAGGTTCTTTAGAAAAGGAGGGTCCTTAGCCCATCAATCCTACGCTTTAAGACGGTCGAGCTCGTATAGAGGCTTCATACTCTTTCTTAAGCGATAATCGGAGATATAGGGTTCAAGGTTATCCCTTTCCAAAGAAATCGTGAACCTTTAATGGAAGGAACGATGTAAAGATAGGATCTTTTACACCGGTCCGTTCCAAGGTTGGGGAAAGGGAAATGCATGATGAAAAATGACTCTTTAATGAAAAGATGACATTTTTGGTTTTAGCAAATGATGCTTTTTGATTGAAAGAAATGATCTTTATGCAAGTGATGCGTAAAGATAGGATTTTTATGCAAATGATGCATTGGAAAAGGTTTTTGAATGCAAAGGATGCATTTTTATTGAAAAGATTGGATTTTTATGTGCAAATGATGCATAAAAATGACATTTTTATTTGAAAATGGGGGTTTTAGGTGCAAAGGATGCACCTTTATGAAAAAGACTACATTTTTATGACAAATGAGGTCTTAATGCATGCAAAAGGGAAAGGGGGTGATAAAGATGTGATCTTTATGAATAAATGCCAAGTCCCAAGCAAGATATATGAATGCAATGAGCAAGTATATCAATTAAAAGCAAGGTTAGGGCGTGCGAGGTTACCAATTGCTTCCTTTGCTTCTTCGAACGGAGCTAGGAGGAGAGGTTGGTCTTGGGTCTTCAAGGAGGAGGGAGGTAGCTTCTTGGCCTTCCTTCTTCACCTTCTTGAGCTTGCACCAATATTCTTCACGTCTTGGGAGTGTTTATAAGTGTATTGTGTATTTTGTGCCTCTATTGTGTGTGTTGAAATGGGTAGAGGAGGCCTCTATTTATAGGTAATCTGGATAAGGTGAATGAAGCCGTGCGGCTAAGAGCGGCGAGCTAATGCGGCCGTGCGGGCTTATCTGAATGACTCGGCATTCTAGAACCATGCAAGGTGGCAAATTCTCGAACCCTCCTTCCTAATTAAGAAAAACGTGTTTCTTAATTAGGAAGGATCCTCTTCAGCCCTTATTTAATAAAAAACAGTTCCGGAATGTTTCGAACATTTGAGGAAAGATGCAGGGAATTACCGGAAAACTTACCGAAATTGTCGGGAAAATTAGCAGGAAGGCATGAGCCGGATTTGGGTACTTACGAAGCCCTCGGCAACGTCACTTGCAAGGCAAGTGGGGTTGTCGATAGAAAAAGGATCCGATGCTGGCGAATGCGAGACGGATTAGATGGCCGAGACGGTCGAGTGGGTGAACCTTTTGGAAGGCTACCTACGTATCCGGAGGAATCAAGCCGAGCCGTAGTTCGGAATAAGATCCGGCGAGGAAGGGAGAAGAGAAAGCGGTCTCTTCTTTGGGGAAAATAGAAAATGACCTAGGAGGTCAAGCAATTGATCCCTCGGGGATATGCTAGAAGTGACCAAGGTGGTCTCTATGAGGGATTACTTCATCAGCGAGGGCGACGAAGGAACGGGGTGGCCGAAGTGGTCGGATGGCTGGACCTTTTATAAAAGGCTACCTACGTATCCGGAGGAATCAAGCCTTGATCGTAGTTCAAGCATCACTAGATAGTTAGGAACGATGTCTAGGATTCTTGAGATTTTGACAATTAATGGAGGTGTCACACGATTGACAATTCTTGGAGGATGTCACACGATTGACAATTCTTTGGAGGATGTCACCTAATTGAAACTAGAGCTTACGTCACTATCGAGTGGATAGAGGTAGCTAGAGTTTGGTGAACTTGAGCATACGTCTCAATCTCTTTCGAATCGAGAGATATGGGTTGCTAAAGTTTGAAAAACTTGAGCATACGTCTCAATCTCTTTCGAATCGGAGATATGGGTTGCCAAAGCTAGAATGATTTAAGCATACGTCTCAATCTCTTTCGAATCGAGAGATATGGGTTGCCAATGACTTGAGCATACGTCTCAATCTCTTGAATCGAGAGATATGGGTTGCCAATGACTTGAGCATCGTCTCAATCTCTTTCGAATCGGAGATATGGGTTGCCAATGACTTGAGCATACGTCTCAATCTCTTTCGAATCGAGAGATATGGGTTGCCAAAGTTTGAATGACTTAAGCATACGTCACTATTCATGACGAGAGGTAGCTTAAGTTAAGAAGAACTTCGACAATTCGGAGGTTGTCACCTAACGTTATCCCGTTATAACGAAATTAACGGAGGTATTTGGGAATAGAGCTTGATTGCTTAGGAGATAAGGGATATCTTCGAAGAGGGTGTTATCTCGGTTAGAGGATAACGAGGATTGGAGGCCCAAGTGGAAAGTCCGAGGGCAAAATCGTAATTTTTGCTCGGAGCGAAAGAGGCCGCCGGCATGAGAGGAAGGAAAAAGAAGCCGTGCAGTTTGGAAACTGATTTTCTGATTATTTAAAACAGATTTGAACGGGCTATTGGGCATTGTTGCCGCCCATTCGGTAGAGAGAGAGAGAGGAGAGAAGAAAGAATTTGAAATTCTTTGAATTCCCTTGCTTCCCTTGATTTGAGATGGATCCGGCACCAAGACAAGCAAGGAGGAATGTCTCGCCGCCGCTAGAAGGAAGAGGAAGGAGCTTGTCAGGCCGGATAGGAGGTATGACTTTCTCACGCCTCCATCGGAGCTCTATCCGGGAAGGAGGGAGCACAAATCGACGAACCCGCGATCGGTTGGGGTAAGCGTTCTTATTTGGCTCAAATCCGATGATTTTGCTTGATTTTTGAATAATTTAGGGCTTAACCCGAACTTAGGAATTTTCTAGGATTTTCTTAGGATTTTTGAATGATTTTGAGATGCATGAACAACCTATGAGGCTAAGAATATGCATGTGCAATTTATTTGATGAAAATTATGAGAATGACTCACTTTTTTCTCGCAAATGAAGTAAGAATGAGAATTGTCTAAATATGAGACGGAGTTCTTGCCTTGTGCTAGAACTAGGTCAAAATTCTGATTTTCAATGAGAAAACATGATTTTGGAAGATGAAAATGATTCATGCATGCCATTTTATTTGAAAAATAATGCTTATGTGCAAAGAATTGTGAAAATTATGATTTTGTGCCTTAGGAAAGCAACGTGCTTAAAATGACGTGTTTCAAATGATGAAAGTCACGTTTTGATGCAAAAGATGCTAAAAGACTTGTATGAATGCTTTTCTTTTGAAAAAATATGTGCACTTTTGTGACTATATGCATGCTTTTGAAATGAGATGAAGGGTGACACTTCTTTTGATGTGCTTGTCTACGAGGAGAACAAGTCTAGGGGACCATACGAGATAGCGGTGAATCTTTGGCGAGAGGATGCCGGATTTTGAGAAGAATGGGGTGAACCACTAAAGAGTTGGTGAGGGCTACCGGTGCAGACGCGTTTGTGGAGGCCGTCGGCACGGGGATTCACATCACCTCGAAGAAGCGAGGGCACAGTTCGGGCTCTTTCGAGTTTTGGTGGGACTCTACTCATAGTTTCCACAGTGGGGAGAGCTTACTTGTGACTCCTGCCGATTTTACGGCGGTGCGCTGCGGTTCACGGGAGGCCCGTGACTTGGAGAGACCACATTACGGTGAGGAGTTCCGAGCTTTGGTTGGATTTGGTGATTCCCGAGGATTGGGTATGGAGACGAGGAATGTCGAGGTGGCGATCCCGAGCGCATGCGGGACTTTCTTTGGTAGTGACGTGGCTTGCCCACTAGTGGTTAGAGCTTTCGTGTGGTTGATCTTTGTCGGTCACTATCTTTGCTAATTACGGGACGCTAGCCATGACTTGCCTCCTTGACTCTTTGGTTGATGTGGATGGGATAGGGACGGTCTCTTGGGGAGAGGCGGATTGGGTGAGTTATACTTCTCTCTGGACATGTACGGTCGAAACAAAGCTGCTTCTATGGGTGCTTCTCATTTGCCCTTGAGGTAGCCTCTCTTTCTCTTCTCTTTTCTCTTTTACGTCTTGAGACTTCTTATGAGAAAAATGACCTTTTTGATGTTTTTGAACATGCGAGGCTGGTTTTGCGAGGTGATCGGGTTCTTTCCTTGGAACCGGCGAGTGATATCACCATTTTCCCTGCGATGGTTATTTGGAGGGAGATGTGAGGGATAGGTTCACGGGGAAGACCCGGATCACTTTCGACTACAAGATGGTGAAGCTTGTGCTCGATAAGGATGGACCGGATGGAGTGGACTTCTACCCACAGGGCGGTATCAGGAGATTTTCTTTGGGAGATGCTATTGAGGTGACAAGGCGAGAGGAGGTGGCTCAGCTGGGGCTGACTTGCGACATCATATATACGGGGACCGTTTCTCGAGCGGCATGGTCATGTCCCTCCATTGGACGCCATTACTCCACACGATCCTCCGGCACGGATCTTTGCGGCCCGAGGCGCGGGCGGATGAGATTGAGAGGTACCGGGGAGGTATAGGCTGCGGAGGAGTATTTTGACATGGGTACCCCCTACGCTGTGTTTGTGGAGCGGCGCTGAGGACGCCACGAAGGCGCGAAGGCGGCGGTCACTCGGGGATATGGGGAGGATGAGCCTCTTGACCCGCCTATCCCTCCTGCACACCTCTCATGCGTCGTACACGGAGTGCAGAGGAGGATGAGGATTCTGTCCACGACACGAGGAGCCCGGTATACCACTTGCCACTGATAGCCTTTGTGAGTATACTCTTAGGGTCTTATTCCCTTTTTAGCTTTCGGATTTTACGTTTTTGCAATTTCTACGAGATTTTACGAGATTTTACGAGATTTTCTTTTCTTTTCTCGGGTTCCGGCTCGCACCTATGACGGGTTGGTCGGGCGAACGAGTGGAAAGACGTGTGCCGATCCTTGGTCAAGAAGGCGCTGCGCTACTAAAGCGTCAACAAGCGTGCGAGAGCACGTGCGCAAAAGGAGGCATGTCGGGCGCGGCATCCTCTTCCTCGGCCGGAGTACTCATCCGGTGCCGAGGCCTCGGGGCGAGGTCCTAATGCGATATCTTGGAGCGGTGGCGGAGTACGAGCACGACAACATCCCTCTTTCCGATGCGGCGACCGGGAGGACGTGATGAGAGAGCCTAGCGTCTATGGTGGCGGTGATGAGGAAGAAGAAGAATGCGAGGCCTAGGGGGTCTCTAGAGTAGATTTGGAACAAAACAAACAATGAACACTTTTTATGCACAACTTGTTTATTTTTTGCTTTATTTTGACGCCGGTGGGCGAAGACATTGTATTTACGCTTTATTTACTTTTCTAATTTATGCTTTTTCAATTTGCATATTATCGAGCCTCGGGCGACTTTTTGCTTGGAATTGGGGTGGCGGGCCAAAATAATATATAATGATATAAAAGCGCTTGGGTGGCTTACGGACATGTTTTGTACGGGTTTTGGTTGAGAAAGTGGGGTGAAAACTCCCTTGGGCAGCAACTTTGGTTGCTGCAGATTTACATTTACATCGAGGCAAATGAAGCCGTGCGGCGTGGCCTTGAGGGCAAAAGAGGCCGTGCGGCTCACGGTTACATGCAGATTTGGTCATTTTTGAATAAAACCAAAGCTTGGCCATTTCATTTTATTTTCAACCCAAACTTGTTTCAAGCTTGTTCCCGGGGCATATTTTGGACCTAAAGACACCACCTTTGATCACTTTTGCGATGGAGAGGCCCGTTAGACTACAAAGGGGAAGAGAGACCATTTTATGTCCGGTCTTCAATCTTGGGCGAGACATAACTTCCAAAATCACAAGGGGCTGCTTGATTCTTCCTTCAAGATCAAGTCTTTATGGCATTTGAGGGATCTCCCGCCCGATTAGGACTGTTGAGAGCCGCGGCAAAGTTACGGGACGTCAGGAGACATGTTTCTTGCTTTTCTTACAACGAAATCGTCCCAACGCACGAAGACTTGAGCCTTGATTGGGGGTCCCGAGGCGAGGCTATATCTATTCCGCTGATCGGAGACGTGCCGGTGGCGGTAAAGCTTGCATCTTTTGCGAGATTCCTGCAGGAGAGGCGAGGAGATGATGGTAGCCTCGGACGGGATTGACCTTTCCGAGATCCGGGCGAGTTTGGATCTCCGGCTATGGCTGCTACCATGGTGGCTATGGACGCATTTATCCTTTGCGTCTTTTACATTCTGTTCTTCTTTGAGTCAGTGGGGATTTGTCACGGTGGTCTCTGGACATGGTCGAGAGGCTGCGAGTGGGAAGGATATCGTCCCACTTTGGTTTTGGGGAGACTTTGCATGGGATCGACGGGGATGGCTCGGGAGACCATTTCATGAGGTCGGGAGTCAGTTTGTGTTGACTTTGTGGGCTGCGGGGAGAGGCTCGGGGCTTTGCACGGGGCTTTGCCGACTCGGTGCCCTTGGGTGATTTCTCGGAGAGGTGCGCCTAGGCGGCGGGACCGGGGTAGGCTGGGAGGCGATGATGGCTAGGCTATCCACTTCGGACATCCGTTGGTGGATACCACCTGGAGGTTGCGGACCCGGGGAGGATATTTCGGGAGTCTTATCTTTGTGAGGGTTCCGAGTTACTGCTGGTCATCCTTCTACATACCACTGCTTGGTATCCGGGCGGTTTGGGGCTTTACGGGAGCCTTTGAGTGGCCCGGGAGGACATCCGGACCATGGAGGTGATGTCTCTAGACATGAGGACCCGGCCCGGCTTCACTTTTTCTCGAGGGCTTGGACATACCTTGCTTTCCCACCCGGGGCTATCTTCGGGAGCGGGAAGAGCACGATCTTGACCACTGTCTACTTGGGTAGTACGAGAGGGAGATGGGAGCGACTCGGGTTATCTTGGAGGATAGACGCCGAGTTTTATTGGGGGCGACCACGACTCGAGTAGGACTACGAGGGAGGCCAGAGGCTAAGGCGAGTTGCCATAACCAATCGAGGTGACTTGGTCGGGGACATGGAGGCTCGGTACAAGAGGTTGTCAGAGGTTGCTCATTTGGCGGAGTCTCGGAGGGAGGAGATACGGACTCGTGCTCGTATAGAGAGCGCTTATTGACACGGGGTTGGTAGAGGCTCCGGTGAGGATACCGGAGGTCGGGATGAGGGATACCGAGCATTATTGAGAAGAAAAGGAAGAAGACTCGACGAGGCGGAAAAGGGAAGAAGGCTGAAGAAGACTCGGCGAATGACGGCGGACAAGTCTTTTCTCAAGATCCTCTTATTGCCATTTGCAAACACATTAGTTTATTTAGGCATTTTATTGTATTTTAGATCTTTTTAGCGAGGTTAGCGAGTCAAGAGGTAGGCCGTGCTTGAACTCATCAAGAAATTTTTGACTTGTAATGAACAAGAAATATTATTTTAGAAATTAATCAAGACATGTTTCATGGAAATTCAAATGTCTTATTACTTGGGACCCGTTTTATGAAAAGCGAAATACCCTTTTATTTATTGCTAAGGACGCACTTTATGGAAGCTTTATTGCCCTTTTTTATTGTTTAGACCGAACCATATATGGTGCCTACGTTCCCCTTTTACAAGAAAGGCTAAGGGGCTCGGGTCTTCGTAGTTCATTACGGTGAACTAACAAAACTAAGTCTTTTTTTTTTTTTTTTTTACGTGCAACCATTTGTTTTTGCCTAGACCGCCCTTTTTGGGTTTTTCGGCCTATTTGGGTATTACTCTTTTTGCACTAAGATTTTTTTTTTTTTTTTTCTTTTTTTTATTATTAGACATAGTATCTTCGGAGTTTATCACCGTTATTTGGGTGGACAAAGGGATTGCCGTCCAAGTACGCAAGCTTCATTGCTCCTCCTGACGGTATCTTACACTACATAAGGGCCGATCCAAACGGGTTCCCATTTTCCCGGGGTTGTCTCTAGTAGGGGCTTTACTTTCGGCACTAAGTCACCCTCTTTGATGTTTCGGCTTTGACTTTCTTATCAAACGCTGCGGCCATTCGCCTCTGGTAGGCTCGGGTGTGCTCCATGGCTTTGAGCCTTCTCTCATCGAGCAAGGCCAATTCATCATGCGGCTTCGTAGCCATTCTACTTCGTTGACACTTTGTTTTCCGGGAGGACCCTTAATGACGGGATTTCCAACTCCACTTTGGTAACACTTTGCTTCCATCCCGTAAGTTAGGGCAAAAGGAGTTTCTCCTGTGGGCATTCGACAGACGTTACGTAGCCCCGAGTGCTAGGTGCGGCTTTTCGGGCCAATCACGACCACGGGTGGCCATCTTAGGATGATCCGCTCGAGTGTCTTATTAGCGGCTTCCGCGGCTCCATTGGTGCAGGTGCATGCGGGGACGACTTGTGGCGAGTAACTACGAATTCGACGGCGATCTATCGCAGTCTCCTTCGAAGTGTGACCCATTATCGAAATGATCTCGTTGGGCACCCCATATACGCACATTATGTTTTCTTTGATGAGCTGGGCCACTTTTCACGGAAGTGAGGACCTTGTAGGACTTGGCCTCTACCCACTTGGTGAAGTAGTCGATGGCTACCAACACGAACTTCGTGCCCATTGCTTCTGTCGGGGCTATTTTCCCTATCACGTCAATGCCCCAAGTTGCAAACGGCCAAGGAGTCGTCATGCGGTGCAGGTCGTGAGGTGGGAGATGGTTGAGGTTGGCAAACCGGCGGCACTTGTCGCGAGGTTCGGACGTCTTTGGGCCTTGATCTGTCTCCATGGAGATCCGGTAGTAACCCATTACGAGGATCACTTGCATCGGGGCTCTGGCATTCATGTGAGGACCGCAAGGACCATTGTGGACTTCGGTCATCAACTCTGGCTCTTTCTTGAGTGACACATAAGAGGAGCGGTCCTTGATACCGCTTCTTGTACGGGTTGCCTCCTAGGATGACATAATGGGAGGCCAACCTTTTCGGGGCTCGCAAGCTTTTGGCTACGACTCCTTCTTTTGGTCTACCTTCTTCGTCTCACGAAAGGCGACTCTCCGTCTTTGAGGAATTGGTAAATACGATTGTACCAAGGTTCCTTTATAGGCTCGGGTCCCAGGTCCACTTCACAACGGAAGGAGGTGGGGCTTCTCTTCTACCCACTACTGAAGGGCTTTATGGCTTTTCCCTCGGGGATCTCTACCAATGAGGCTAGAGTAGCTAGGGCATCTGCGAATCTGTTCTTTTCCCTCGGCAAGTAGTGGAAAGTCACTTCTACGAGTGTCCGATCCAACTCCTCCATATGGGCATGATACCGTTGCGGATTAGGGTCCACGATCTTCCACTTGTTGGAGACTTGGTTGATGATCGAGCGAGTCTCAGTAAACTTCGAGCTCCTTGACATTTCTTTCTAAGGCGGCCTCGAGCCCGGCAATGCGGGCTTCGTACTCGGCGACATTGTTCGTGGCGGGAAAGTTCAACTTGAGGGCTATGGGGGTATGCTCATCTTTCGGATCGACCCAATAGCATTCCTACACCATTTCCTCTTTTGTTAGCGGCTCCGTCAAAGAACAATTGCCATCTATTCTCGAGCTCAGTTGCAAAGATCCCTTCATGCAGGAATTGGGGTTCGGGCCCTCTGTCTTCATTCTTGGGGAAGTTCGCCGGGTGATCGACAATGCTTGACCCTTGATGGCCTTTACGGTCACATAGTTGATGTCGTATTACGCCAAGAAGAAGGACCACTTCGCTAAACGCATCGAGAGGGAAGGCTTGTCAAAGATGTACTTGATGGGGTCCATTTTCGAGACCAAATTCACGGGGTGGGCTTGCATATAATGCTTCAACTTGCCGACTACCCGGACCGATCTGCACGAGGTCTTTTCACATCTTGAGTAATTGAGCTCACTCCACCTGTAGCTTCCGGTGACAAAGTAAATGGCGTTTTCTACCCGAGAGTCTTTCTTCTCTTGGGCCGGCATAGCTCAAGCTGCCGTGTACGTGACGGTGAGATAGAGCGAGAAGAGGCTTGTCTATGTGGGGGCATAGTACGGGGGATGTACTAAGTATGCCTTGATCTGGTCAAAGGCATCTTGGCATTCTTCGGTCCATTACGTGTCCACATTCTTCTTCATGAGCTTGAAGATGGGCTCGCACATAGTGGTCGGCGATTGACGAAACGGGCGATGTGCTTGCAATTTACCCATGAAGCTCTTGACTTACATGCAGGTTTGAGGTGGCCTCATATCCATGATGGCTTTGATCTTTCGGGGTCAACTTCTATACCTCGCTACTGTGACCATATACCCAAGCACTTTTCCCCTTGTCACTCAGAAGGTGCATTTGGCGGGGTTTAGTCTCATGGAATCTTTGTCTCAACCTCTCAAAGAATTTTCGTAGGTCAACAAAGTCTGCCCACCCTCTCCTTTGGAGTGGATTATCATATCATCTACGTAGACCTCAATCTCCTTGTGGATCATGTCATGAAAAAGCGCGGTCGCTGCCCTTTGGTAAGTAGCCCCGGCATTCTTGAGCCCGAATGGCATTCTTGTATAACAGTAGGTTCCCCGTGGTGTGGTGAAGGCTGTCTTTTCTTGGTCTTCCTCGGCCATCTTGATGCGGTTGTAGCACTGCAAAACCATCAACGAAGGATTTGACTTCGTAGTTGGCGGTGGAGTCCACCGGGATGTCTATGTTTGGCGAGAGGGTAGTCGTCTTTGGGGCGGCCTTGTTCGGATCTCGGAAATCCACACGGCGGCGCACCTTCCCATTGGCCTTGGTTACGGTCACGATGTTGGACAACCATGTCGGGTATTCAATGACTACGATGAACCCTACCCGCGGTAGCTTCTCAATTTCTTCCTTGACTGTAGAGACCATTCGGCTTGATCTTTCTCGGTTTACGCTTTGCGGCTTAGCATGCTGGTGCTAGAGGGATTACGTGCTCTACTATCGAGCTGTCTAGCCCGGCATATCCTTGTATGACCATGCAAACACGTCGACGTATTCTACGAGCGGCTCGATCAATCTGTCCCTTTCAACCCCCTGGAAGAAGCTTCCAATCTGTGTCTCTTTAGGTTCCTCAATAGTACCCAAGTTCACACTTATCAAAACCTCCTCGGCGGCTTGGGCCCGGTTTTCCTCTTTTACGAAACACCTTAAAGATTTCTTTAATGTATTGTTCGTTTAGTGTGTTTGCATCTTGTTCAAATGATTCATTATTAAGCTTGTTGTTAAGTTTTGAGTTAATTTATCATTTGTTAAGTTGGCAATAAGAGGATAATCGAAAGATTTGTCATTTCATTCAAAATAAGGGGAAAGATGACATCGATTACATTTTCATAATCCTCGGGCGTGAGGCCTTCGGATGACTACGAGGGCTGGAATTCAAAGATTCTGACTCGGCGAATAGACAACGGGGTGTTTGACACGGCCCAGGTTGAGAAGGACGGGGTACCAATCCAAGCTCCGTGATCATTTCTTTGTCGGCGGCTATCGGCCACGAGAATGTCTCCCAATTCTTCAATGGCATTTCTGTCTTAGTCACCAAAGTGCGAGGATCAAAATGACTTTCACCATCGTCTCCAATAACGGCAACTATCTCATCGTCGAGGCGAAGTCAATCAAGTGCAGGATTTGTGCTTCTTCGTCAAACAACTCTTGCAAACCCCAGCTGTCTTCTTTCTTGGCGGCTTCTATCTGGCTGATCTTTGGAAGAGCTAACTCAAGGCGGAGAAGTCCATTGTCCGGATGCTTGACTCTTTGACACCGGCCGGATTTCCTTTGAAGACGTACTCATTACGAACGGTAGTGGTAGCCCCGGGGATATCGGCAAATCAAGGAACATTCTTCGAACGGGATTGGTGGCTTTCCCCTAACTTTCTCAAGGTTCTCCGAAGGGTTTTACGCAAGGAGATGCGGCGATCACTTTCATCATATTGTGTCCCTCCTTTTGTAAAGTAATGGGTCGAGACGGCATGTAAGGATGGAGCTGGACCCCTTCACCTTTCGTGCCTTTAGCTTTTACGGCATCCAGGAGTTCGGTTTGTACCCCAAGCCATATACGGTAGTCTGTTCCTTCACATCAATGATGGTGTTACGACCTTGAAGTCTTCTACCCAATCCAAGTCCCGGAAGATAACCCATTTTTCGCATCATTCTCATGGCGGGAGGGATTTTATCGGAAGTAGTGGTGAGGTCGGTGCAACACACTTGTGCCTTGGAAGAAGCTACGGAGAATCCGGTCAATGCTAACCCTTCATCATCGTGCTTGATCTCCAATATCGGGATATCCCAGTCTTTGGTTCCTTCTACCGTGACCTTTGTCTCCATAAATGGTGGTGATAGTTCCATCACTCGGCGAAATTTGGCCTTGATGCAAAGTAGAGGCTACCCCGTTTATCTGGTGGATCGAGGCCGTCCCAGCAAGGCGGTAAATGAAATCGGAATATCAATAACTTGAAAGTCAACGTCCATGACCTTTTTCCGAACCACATCTTGAGAGTGGCGATCCCCAAAGCGATCGTGCGGTGGAGTCATAGGCCTTAATAGTCGACTAGAAGGCTTTAAGTCCGTTGGCTTCGGATCAATAAATCCATCATTTTAGGCGGCAAGACATTCATTGCGGACCCTCCATCGACTAATACCCGTGGTAATCGACGCTCTTCTAAGCTGGTGTGATGTAAAGGGGTTCATTATGGCTAGCCCCATACTTTGGCGGGTCCAAGTCGGTAAAGGTAATGATATTTCCATAGTGTATGCTTCCAATCATTTGGACGACCTCATGCGGGGTGACGTCTATGGGCACCATGGTCTTGGCCAAACTTTCTTCTAGCTTCAACTTATGAGGGTATGAAGAGGTCAACGGGGACCATAAGGAGATATTGGCTTGGGTACACTTCAAGCGAGTTAGGGTGGATCCTCCTTATCGAGTCGGGCTTTTACGCCGGCTTATAAGGTCTTTTATCTGTTTTTGGCTCGAGAGACGGCGCTTCTTTTGTCACCCTTAGGCTGCTCAACATTCATACGCCGAGACCGAGTCATCACATAGACATTGGATTTTCCTTGGTCATTATTCCTCTTGGAGGATTACTGTCAATTCTTTCAAAGTCGAGGCGGATTCTTGCGGCGTATGGCCAATTCTGGCGATTGATCGATTGACGGTGCTTTGCCGGAAGCATAGGCGGCTTCCCGAATGCGGTCCCCGGGTTACCGGCTTTTTGACCTTTTACGAGTTTGACCGGCTGATTTCAACTTCACATTCTCCGTTTAAAGCTTTCACGGTCTCATTCAAACTTTTCAAAGTCGGCATGCAACAAGAATTATCACTTAGGAGTTTGGAGCTTGGCAAATGGCTTTCTCATCCGAACCTAGCAACTTCTTTAACGAGTAGGATCACATTCCTCATCACTTTGTCAAGCATGTCCTTTCTTTCCCTGGGGTCAACCTTCGACGGCATCTTTGACGTTGGCCAAACATTTTTGAAGTGGGAAATTCCATCATCAATAAGGATTTGCGGGGTCAAACCTCATGGCGGGTTCCTTTTCCTTGCTTGTCGAGAGATTTTACGGGCTTTTTGGCTTACGGGCTAACCACTCCTCTATTGTCCCTTCCGGCACTTCGGCGTGTCTTCATCGGTGTCACTACGGTAGCTCTCGTGGGAACTTTCGCCTTGGCTCTTATGACCAATGAGGGCAAAAGCAGGTCGGGATACTTGACGCCATATGAGGGGTATCTCGGACTCTTCCTCGGGCTTAGGGATTACCGGGAAAACATCATTATCATCGTAGGACATAAAGGGGGCCAGGGTCGCCTCTAAACTCGAGGACTCTTTCCAAGGCATCCATACATTCTTCTTCGGACCAAGTTTCGGGAGTGACTACTAACACTGTGATAGAGTCTACCCTTCTGATGAGAGTTTGGCTTCGGCGACGCTTACATGTTCCCGGATCGGTGGGCGGAGCCCACTTCCCTCTTTTGGCTAAAGCTTCGATCAAGTTCCTCCATTCACCTACCAAGTCCTTGTACGGAGTATTGAACTCTAGGATATAGGACTCATACACTACCTCATCTAAGCTAGCATCCTTCTCAGGAGCCTTTGCATAGGCTGCAGACACACTTTGAAGTGATTTCATCCCCTATTCAGTGCGGCTTTCTACCTCATCTTGCCCTTCGGGTTTCACTTCCGTTGGCTCCAAGTCCATTCCTTTTCTTGACTGTCATCATCGCTGTAAATCCATCCATTCCTATTCTCGTTTCCATTGACTCTTCATTGTAGCTGTCCGAGAGGTAGGCAAATTCACGAGCGTTGACAAAATTGGAAAGGTCAGCGCCTTGGGATTCCAAAGTAGGCTCAGTGAAAGGAGGAAAAAGGTCCCGTGGGGGATGCGAGAGGAAGCGAGGGTGTCGGGACCCTAACGGCTTGGGGTATTGGAGAAGGCGAGAAGGGCAGTCTTTGGCAATGGGTTATATGAAGATGGGGGAGGGCATTGGTTATAGGCTAGCTCTTCTTCCTTAGCCATCTGGTTACCCAAACCCGGCCTTGTTCTCTGTCAAATCGGCCATTCGATTCTCGAGCGAGGATTACGGCGGGCTGTGCGAGGATTACGCGCTAACAAGTCGGCTGACCCGGTGTTCTCACCCACTTCTTTCTCGGCTGCGGGAAAGGGATAGGAAAGGTTTAGACTCGGGGTAGGTGTTTAGGGTGAAGGCTCGGGCAATATGCAAATTAGAATCTTCAAGTTTACTTAAAACAGTGTCTTTTATTAATATCTATTTGGTTGGAAAAGGGGTTACGCCCTTCTTTTTCACAACTACTCTAGATCCTGGATCGGTGGGTTCCGTCACTACGTCTATAAGCCCCTCGTATTCCACTGTATTTCGACCTCCCGGGGTGGGACGGCCCGGCGAGGGTCTATAGGGCACGCGGATCCCACCGGCCGAGAGTAAAGAACGCTCCTATCGGGTCTAGCGGGTCATAGGACCTTTCAACGCACGAGCGATGCGGATTATAGTCAAGGCAATACGGAAAGTCTCGTCTCTCTGCCTTGACGGATCTTTGGCGTAGTTTCGCTTGAGCGAATGACGGTTTCGACTTTCGGTAATGTCCGAGAGAATAATAGGCATGGGTCGGGCGGTAAAAAGCCGGATGACACGGTGTCACATTGAACTTCGTTGCATACACGGTGCGTGGGTCGGAATCGAAGTCAATGCCGGTCAAGATCTTGCCAATTTTTCCTTGTCGGAATTTTGGCAGAGCTTCGCTTGAGCGAAAGATCTTTTGATTTTTGGCAAAGACTCGGTCTTGACTCTTACGCATTCCGTGCGGGTCAAGGTCAATAGTCAATGTCGGAGTCAAGATCCCACCGATTTTTCCTTGTCGGAATTTCGGCAGAATTTCGCTTGAGCGAAAATCTTGGCTTCCGTTATGAGCTAAGGCTTGACCTTTACGTGGGTATGCAAGCTGGGCTATATGACACGGACTAGACCAAAAACCAACCAAAAAAGTCACGGATTTTGAAACGTGTGACACGGGCGTGCATTGGTCGACACTTTGTTTGCCATGGGGAGGTTGGGATGATTCCGTGCGCGCCGGGAGCATCGTAAGGCTGTCCGTGACTGCAGCTGGAACCACCCTCGGGTTTGAAGGACGTGCGTGCAAAGTGTACAGGATATATCAGGTGCGCGTAGTGTGCGGTCTCCTAAAAATGTTCCTTTTTGAGTTAAAACAGAGATTTTCAGAAATGTGTTTTAAAGGAATGATTTTCGGGACGGGGGAGAATGCAACACGTAAATTTTCTGGGAAGCCCCAGTCAGTCGTGGAGCTGAGTAGCCCCAAGCTGCTAGGACTTGCCAGATTAACCCTGATTTTTCCTGGTGGAATTGCCACTGAGGTCGTATGGTCAGAATCCTATGAGGATTAGCCGTACGACTGCATGGATCAATTTTCCAGGTTCCACTCCTTTGCGATTTTTTATGCTCAAAGTATGCACGAAATCCAAGATGCAAATGATGCAATGCAAGGTAAAGGAAGCAAGCACGATTAATGAAATCGACGACGGGAGTTTAACCCGCTCAAAGGGAAAAGCTTTCTTTATTTTTCAAAAAAAAAAAAAAATTTCGAAAAGGGATACTGGTACGTGGGATTGTTAAACCACCGGTTATCCCAAGCCCCGGGTTAGGGAGCGATACAGGAAGGTTAAGTGGGGTCCACCTATATACCGAGTATCGATTTTTGTTTTGAAAATAAAGCTTTTCTCCTTTGGGTTTTCCCCAGCGGAGTCGCCAAACTGTGAATGTGTGCCCAAATTTTGTGGATTCACGCGAGTTTGAAGACATCCGAGTTATTTGAAAAACGGAGTCGCCACGCCATTTTGATTACCTCAAAACTTTGAAAAAAAGATTTTTACTTGGGTTCGGAGGTTAAGTTACCCCTTGGGAAGAACGTTTGGCGTTCACCCAAAGTGCCTTGCCGGAGCAAGTCTCCCAAGATTTCAGTAATCGTGCTTGCTTGCGTGCTTTCTTGTGTGCATGTGTTTGAGAAAAAAAGGGGGGAATGTCCCAAGTTGTCTTCCGGACGTACAAACCATTTGTTGGTTGTCGCTCGGGATTCCTTGGAATTTTATGTATTTGGGATTATGATCCCGTCCTCATCTTATGACTTGTGATCATCGCATTTTAACCTCGGGACCCTCGGGACTTGCGTGATCGAGAGAATGACTCTCTTTTGGTCAAAGATGAGGTTCTTTAGAAAAGGAGGGTCCTTAGCCCATCAATCCTACGCTTTAAGACGGTCGAGCTCGTATGGAGGCTTCATACTCTTTCTTAAGCGATAATCAGAGATATAGGGTTCAAGGTTATCCCTTTCCAAAGAAATCGTGAACCTTTAATGGAAGGAACGATGTAAAGATAGGATCTTTTACACCGGTCCGTTCCAAGGTTGGGGGAAAGGGGAAATGCATGATGAAAAATGACTCTTTAATGAAAAGATGACATTTTTGGTTTTAGCAAATGATGCTTTTTGATTGAAAGAAATGATCTTTATGCAAGTGATGCGTAAAGATAGGATTTTTATGCAAATGATGCATTGGAAAAGGTTTTTGAATGCAAAGGATGCATTTTTATTGAAAAGATTGGATTTTTATGTGCAAATGATGCATAAAAATGACATTTTTTATTTGAAAATGGGGGTTTTAGGTGCAAAGGATGCACCTTTATGAAAAAGACTACATTTTTATGACAAATGAGGTCTTAATGCATGCAAAAGGGAAAGGGGGTGATAAAGATGTGATCTTTATGAATAAATGCCAAGTCCCAAGCAAGATATATGAATGCAATGAGCAAGTATATCAATTAAAAGCAAGGTTAGGGCGTGCGAGGTTACCAATTGCTTCCTTTGCTTCTTCGAACGGAGCTAGGAGGAGAGGTTGGTCTTGGGTCTTCAAGGAGGAGGGAGGTAGCTTCTTGGCCTTCCTTCTTCACCTTCTTGAGCTTGCATTCTTCACGTCTTGGGAGTGTTTATAAGTGTATTGTGTATTTTGTGCCTCTATTGTGTGTGTTGAAATGGGTAGAGGAGGCCTCTATTTATAGGTAATCTGGATAAGGTGAATGAAGCCGTGCGGCCAGGAGCAGCGAGCTAATGCAGCCGTGCGGGCTTATCCTGAATGACTCAGCATTCTAGAACCATGCAAGGTGGCAAATTCTAGAACCCTCCTTCCTAATTAAGAAAAACGTGTTTCTTAATTAGGAAGGATCCTCTTCAGCCCTTATTTAATAAAAAACAGTTCCGGAATGTTTCCGGAACACTGGGAAGGTCTGGGGAATTACCGGAAAACTTACCGAAATTGTCGGGAAAATTAACCGGAAGGCATGAGCCAGATTTGGGTACTTACAGCGGAGTATGAGGCGCTGGTAGCGGTTTGGAGTTATGTAGAGATATTGGGGTAAAACAGTTGGTCGCTCATTCTGACTCTCAATTAATTGTTAACCAAGTCAAAGGCAGGTATGGGGTGGTGGATTCAACCTTAGCAAAATACTGTGGTATGGTGAGGCAGATTTTGCAGAGTTTTATTTATTAGGAGTTGGTACAGATAGATAGAGAGAAAAATGAGCGTGCCGACATGTTGAGCAAAGCCGCCTGCGATAAAATAGAAGAGTTGCCTAAAAAGATTGTGGTGGAGTTTGTAGAAGAGCCGGCATATGATAGGCCGCTAATCATGGAGGTTGAAGTGGGTGAAAAAGACTGGGTTAGCGAGATGAAGGATAATCTGGAAAGGGAAGAATTGCCCCAAGAGGAGGATAGGGCAAAGATTGTGAAGAAAATGTCACCGAGATTTACTGTGCAAGATGGGATTCTCTATCGCAAATCTTTCTCGCGACCTTTGATGAGATGTGTAGAGCCGGGCAAAGTAGATAATGTTTTGTTTGAAGTACATGAAGGGGTTTGTGGCGGCCATCCAGGAGCTAGAACTTTAGCTAACAAAATTATGTTTCATGGATACTATTGGCCAACATTGAAGAAGGATGCGGAAGATTACGTGAGGAAATGCGACCAATGTCAGCGGCATGCAAATATCCCTAGGCAACCTGCGACAGAGCAGACTCCTATTGTAGCGGCTTGGCCCTTTGACATGTGGGGGATTGATCTCATAGGGCCTTTTCCCAAAGCCAAAGGAGGGGCTCAAATGGTGGTGGTAGCTGTAGATTATTTCACTAAGTGGACAGAGGCAAGGGCATTAACTTCTACCACTGAAGACCAAATAATCAGATTTGTAACGGAAGAAATCTTGTGTCGCCATGGAATGCCGCGAGCAATCATTTCGGATCACGACCCGCAATTCAGGAAGAAATTTTATGGTTTTTGCGAAAATTTGAATATCAAACATTGGCAGTCCTCGGTCTATAGGCCACAGTGTAATGGACAAGTAGAAGCCGCCAACAAACAAGTTCTGGAGATTTTGTGTAAGAACATAGAGAAAAGAGGAGGGGCCTGGTTGGAGGAATTGTCTACGGCCTTGTGGTATGTCAGAACAACGGTGAAGGGATCGACTGGCGAGACAGCTTTCGCATTGACTTATGGCTCAGAAGCAATGGCTCCCGCGGAGATGGGTTTGCCGACCCATAGGGTGACTTATTATGATGAGGTAATGAACGGCGACAGAAGAGGCTGCGAGCTAGATCTGAGTGATGAAAAGAGGCTTAGGGCGAGAATGAGAATGATCAATTATAAGCAGAGGATGAAGGCGCAGCACGACAAACGGGTAAATAAGATATCATTCAGTGTGGGGGATTGGGTGTTGAGAAGCCGCGAAGTCAAAGGTGCAACCGCAGGATTTGCAAAGCTAGATCCGAAATGGGAGGGTCCTTTTCAGATTACCAATATAGTGCGAGAGGGGACTTATCATTTGAAGGAAGAAGGCGGCAAAGATGTCCCGAATGCATGGAGTATAGATCATCTAAAGAAGTACTATCATTGAAAGGATAAGGGTAATTTGTTTATTCGAAATTATTCTTATTAAAGTCTTTTTCATGAGTAATTTTGATAAATTTATGAACCTTTCAAACTTGAATGAAAGTCATATATGTCTTATAACTTTGAATGAAACGAAAGTACTTTGAATATAAGGTATATATATGTTTTGGATATGTGTTGAATATGCTTTGAATGAAATGAAAGTATAAAATTGTATTGCTCAGATTTATCTTGCCTAGATTAAATCTTATGCTATAATAATGTTTATATGATTAGTCGCCAATATCATGGTAAGTAATTCGCTTGGAGTAAAGTTGCCTAAAGACAACTTCACTTTTTCGATGGGAGTATATGTATATGGAGATATCTCGCCAAAGGTAAGAAGGTAAAGAGTTTTTGATGAATTATCAAAACAATTTTTAATGAATTGTTGAAACAAGTTGATGAAGAAAAGAGGAAAGAGGGTAAGTCGCAAAATATCATGTGAATGAAAGTCTACGGACTATAAAAATGCGAGTCAGTCTACGGACTATAAAAATGCGAGTCAGTCTACGGACTATAAAAATGCGAGTCAGTCTATGGACTATAAAAATGCGAGTCAGTCTACGGACTATAAAAATGTGAGTCAGTCTACGGACTATAAAAATGCGAGTCAGTCTATGGACTATAAAAATGCGAGTCAGTCTACGGACTATAAAAATGCAAGTCAGTCTACGGATTATAAAAATGAGAGTCAGTCTACGGAAATGAAAGTCTAAGGACTATAAAAACGAGAAAGTGTCGGGACCACTATAAAAAGAAAGTCGCTAGACTATAAATTAGAGATATTTATCTCGCGTGAATGTCATGCAAAGAAGTGGTTTAAGGGAAGATATGAAGGCAAAAAGAAGGAAATTATTCTAAGTAAGAAGCAAGGATGGATCAAAACAAAGATAAGAGCAGCGACAAGGTGAATCGTGTAGTATGCACTATAAGTAAAGTCGCCTAAAGACGACTTCACTTTTTCGATGGGAGTATATGTATATGGTGTACCTGTCATGGAAAAAGGAGAATTTTGATGAACTATCAAAATAAAGTAATAAGGGCGAGATATAAATGATGAAACAAGCAAGTAAGGCATAAAGGAAAAGGGGCAAGCACGAAGGCCGCGAATGTACATTGTTTAGAGGCACACAGGCCCCAAATAAAGAAAGTAAATTGTTTCAGCCACCAAGGCAAATTACAAAAGTTGGTCAAAAGAAGCTAAGTACTAAAAAGCAAAATCAAGTTGAGGCATCTGGATCGTCAGTGGGTGCGGGTTGTTGAGCAGAGCTGGAGGTCGCAAGGGCTAGAGCTTTGGCATCATCCAAGAGTTTATGTTTCTGTTCAAGTAAATCGCCCCACAAAGCAACGACATTTGGGTCGCGAGCAGAAGGGGGATTCCAGGGCGACTTACCAAACAATGCATCTTCTTCAGCAAGATCAATAAGTTCTTCAGGAGAGTAAGGAACCAAAGGATGACCGCGGCGACATACCTCGCTAAAAATTGGCTCTGAACCCCAATGAGCAAGTCGTTCGATGGTGATGGCAGGAATATCATGGGCATCAGCCGCTGCAGCTCGCATAACTTGTAAAGAAGTTTGATCACCAATGTCGACAATGTCATCCTTTAATTTGGCCACATCAGCGTTGAGAGAAGTAATTTCTGCGACCTTCCCCGCCAGCTCCTCCTTCAATTTAGCAATCTCGCCTTGAAATGATTGAACGTCGGCGGCATGAGTCTTTTTCAAAATCTCATTCTCGCTAATAAGTTTGGCGGCTTTCTCTTTGGCAGAATTAAGTTCAGTGGTAGCAGTGGCGAGGTCAGCTTTAGCGGCATTGAGATCGGTAAGGGTGTGATCAAGCTGATTTTGGGAAGTAGTCAAGTCAGTCTTCAACTTGTCTCGCTCTCCTTCCAAGTTGTTGATTGTAGCATCCCGCTGTGTGACTCTACCCTTAAGAGTATCCTTATCTCGCCTCAGAATTTGGTTAGTGGCTCTTAAGTTCGCGGATTCATTATCAAGGCGAGTGTTTTTCTCGCTGATACCCATGATTGAAGCTCCAAGCTGAGAAAGGTAACAATCGAAAGTTAAAGGCAACAATGAATAAGGCTAAGATTAATCAAAGGAGAGAAAGAATGAAGTACCAATGAAAAGTAAAGCCCAGCCTGACAGGCGGCATGGTTGGGATCCATTTGGGCGACACGCTGCACTTGAAGTTGGTCGCTAGCTCTGATCAAGGCCGAGCTACCCAATAGACACTCCTCTGTGCTGCGAGTATCTTCGATCAGTCCCTTCATGCGGGGGACTTTGGCAACTTCCTTGCTAAGTTCATAAAGTCCTTCAAAATCACTGGGCTTGGAAAAATTTTCTTGAAGCCAGCTGGGAGTGGTAAGAGCAGTTGAAGTATTTGGGTCGCGAGGAGTGGGAGGAGAACTGGAAACATTTGTTAAGTCGCATACTTCCATGTCGCGAGTAGGAGGAATTTCAGTTTGGTTGGGCTCAACAATATTAGCCTCCAAAGTGGGAGAATTGGATGGAACAGAGTCAGAAGGAAGAATCTCAATATTTTCAGTCGCTGGGGCGACAGTGGTTGGCGGGAGGACATTTGGTGAGACATAGCTCTCAGAAGGTGGCTGGATAGAAACTGGCGGGAGATTAACTTTGGTGGAAGGAGGAGCTGAAACGGTTATAGGATTGGGCGGGATAATTTATTCAGGAGCTGGTGTGACCTTTGTTGAAATGGAAGCAATTCGTTTTTGTTGCTTGGAGCGAGTGTCTGGATTAGTTGGCTTGGCTCGGGCCTTAAATGAGCCTTGTGATTTCTCCAATGCTATTTCTTCTGTATCTTTACCGTCGCGGGATATGGGCAGTGGAAGGTTATCAGGAAGAGCGGCAAGAGCAGTGTTGCGAGCACTTGCAAGTCTTTTCCTTCTTTTGTCGGTCTCCAGGTTGGCGGCTTGGCGACTTTCCATCGATTTCGCTCGATGACCTAGAAACAAAGAAAAAGGAAGTTAAGAGTTAGAAAAATTCCAATATAAATCAAAGTTGAAAAAGAGAAAAGTTAAAGAAGATACATACAAAGAACAATATTCATGGCGGAACAGTTACGAGTACCCTTGCATGACTGGCATTCATAGGCATACTTGTTTTCTGTGTGTCGCTCCCATCCGTCAAAGTAAACGTGGCTTATGGGAACTCGCGGTTGGACACGAGGTAAGTTGTCAGCAATTCCCACTTGATTGAGTAATCCTCTATTTCGCAAAATGCCTCTCCAAGATATGAGAGGTTGAGGTGTGTCGGCAGGAGAATTTTCAGGGAGGGCAACTAAAGCACGAATGGCGGCAATAAGGGCACTATCACCAACGACAGAGGCATCTCTGGTTTCAATTTGAGGTTTTATGGGGTAAAGATCGGCGGGATGAGACCATCCCACGCGGGAAACGATGAAAAGTGGGTCGTCCATCCAGTCATGAACTTTTGTGGGAAGGGGAGTAAGGACCTTGGGGCCTCTCTGATATTGGAGGGAAAGGCGGGTTTCTACTACCTCGTTTTCAAGTTTGTTGGTCTGTTTGTAGCCTTTGAATAAAGTGATCAAGGACGTAATGGAGGGTTCTTTTCGTAGGGAGCGACAGATGGCAATGAAGGCAGTAATAATTCTAAGAGCATTGGGATGAATTTCTGTGATCATGGCTTGGGCTTTATATAAGATTTCACAAAGTAAAGGGTCTAGAGGAATTCTAAGTCCTGCTTTAAGTTGGGAAGGGAAGACTACTATCCCATCCCGCATTTCTCTTAGATGGGCGAGAGAGGTATCTCCTTGATAGTCAGAAATCTGATAAATTGAACTATCTATATGGTAGAGTCTGTGCCAGTCTGTAATGGGGTTGGGAATGAGGGAGCTTGTGTCTGGTGCAAGTGAAGATCCCGCCTCAGCATGGGCGGGATTGGTGAAGATGGTACCTTCAGTTAAGTTGAGATTTTGAACCCTGGTGGAAGAGGGGTTGCTGGAAGTCGCCGCGGGAGAAGAAGCCGCTTGATCAGTCATCTCGCGGGAATCACTGGAAGAAGAAGAAGAAAGGACTGATTTATAATGCATCCTACGTTTGGAAAAAGGGTCAGCGACACAATGGGATTCAGATGAGTCGCTTAAATTGGGTTCATACTTGTCTTTAATAAATTGTACTAATTCTGTGTGGGAAGTAAAAATACGGGACATAGGGGCTGAAGGGGAAAGAAAGAAGCGGCCTTGGATTTCGAGAGAGTCGATTATCGAAGGATCCACCCAATTCTCAACAAGTAGCCTGATTATGTCGGCCTTGGGCAATCTCGCCCAAGTAGTTCGCAGGCGTCTATATAAGCCGCCTGAAACTTGACATATACCGTACCTAACCCGCCTAGCACAATTTTTATACCTTGCCATGAAGGGTAGTTTGGGAAAAATTTTAAGGGACAAAAGGAATAACAAGATTCAAGTAGTTGGAAGAAAAGGGAAAATCAAAAACTAAGGGTTTAAAGAATACGAAGGGTTTGAGAAGTGTTACCTGGTAAATATGAAGATCGGTCGGAGAAGATGAAGAAACACCGGAGAATGTGAACGGAACTTTGAGAAATCAAGGAAAAGGGGCTCTAAAATTGGTTTTAAGTAACAAATAGTGAACAGAAGGGGATTTGGGAATCAATTTCAAGGTCAAATCCAGAAAAGAACGGTGTAAATATGAAGAAAGTACGTCGGAATCAGAGTTGGGGTTCGCCGGAATTTGAGAGTGTTTTGAGCAAGAAAGAAGGGAATAAAAAGATAAATAAAGAAAGGAAGATAGGTATTTATATGAGAGAAGAATTTTGGGGAAATGATTGATGTGACGGTTGAAGTAAAATTTTAAATTTTCCCCTCATAATTTGGCACGATTCCCAAATGACGGCTCATTAAAATTTTAGGGGTTTACGAGGAAAAGGACACGTGTATGAACAGAGATTACCTACTTGCAGGCTTCTTGAAGAAGGAGCTATATGTCGCAAGACAGCGAGTCAGTGAACATCAAGTTTTTGGCGAGACCATGAATGAATCTCGCCATAAACTTAGGGGCTTCTGATGCTACCCAAAAATAATGATTGGGCCCAATCCAAGTCCAAAGGCGAGAAATTATCTAGAAGACACAAAGTGAGATAAAGCCCAAACAGAAGATAGAAAATAGAGGTGGCCCAAGTAGGGATCGCAGGGAAGCATGGTATGAAGTATCCCGCTGTGTTCAAGGTAAGGGGGAGGAACAAGGCCATAATAGCGAGATATTATGAGGCAAGCCGGCGAGATAATGATAAAAATGAGAGGCGAGACATTATGGTAAGGCGACACGAATCATGGTTAACTTTATCCGGCGATAGAGGGATCCCAATTTATATTCATAAGAGGCGGCATATAAATATCTTAGAAGTGGGACCCATTGAACGGTTATGCATTGGGAAATGTGTTCACGTGTTGAGGGTTTGTTTGTATAAAGGACCAATGGAAGGATGACACGTGTAAGGAGGCATGGAACGTGAGGATGTCATGTGCACGGCACGAGGAAAGGGGTATATATATGAGAGATAGGCTTCACCATCAAGGTACGCTCATTTTACACACACAAACACCTTTCCTATTGTTGATTTTTCCTTTCTCTCAAGCAAACACTTATCCTCACGCCGGAGGGGCTTACGCCGGAGCCGCCCCCGGCTTAGTTGACGTTTGATTGTGTGCAGGCGTGAAGAAGGAGCTGGAGATATCCCCGATTGATTACAACGGTTGTGTTGCCGCTGAGGAAATTCCTGGCAACATCAGAAAGAAAAAAAGTTAAATGTTGTGAGTATGAAAAATTAAATAGGAGAGAGAATGAGTGGGAGGAATAATGAGGAGAGAGAATGTTGTGAGTGTAAAAGTGAAATATTTATTTCCATTTTGGGAAGTTTGCATTTACGTGGGACGGATTAAAATAGAAATAAGTTTGCATTCACGTGAGACGGAGGGAGTATATATATATATACTCTCTCCGTTTCGATCCATGCTTCACCAATTTGGTGAAGCATGCAAATTAAGAAAGCAATATATATATATACTCAAAAATAATGGGAATGAGAAAAGGGTTGTGAGAGGGAAGAAGTGAGTAGATATAACAAGTGGGACCCATAATTTAAATGTGTGAGAGAGAAAAGTTAGTGGGTATAATCAAGGTTCTAAAAAGCGCTAGGCGGATGCTAGGCGGCGGAGCTGGGCCTAGCGCCTAGGCGGGGACTAGTCGGGATTAGTCGAAACCTAGGCGGGTCTTAGAACTAGGCGTTGGAGAGGGGCCTAGCGCCTAGGTGGGGCCTAGGCGCCCTTAGGCGGGGTCTTTTAGAACACTGGGTATAATAGAATATTAATAAACCTTTTCCATTTTAGAAAATGTGAAGCTTTCATTGGGACACTCATTTGAATAAAAGGTGAAGATTCGGACGGAACGGAGGGAGTATATATTAGGTGTTGTGCTTGTTTGTTACTCAAATGATAGTTTCTTGTGTTTTGGCCAAAATGGAAAGGTTGATTGTTTCTTCAAATGTTTGTTTGGTTATGGTTAAGGTTGGTTGGCACTTGTAAGAAAGGGGTTGGTCCTTATTAGGTAAAAGCTACATTGCTTGCCGTCCACTTCCCTACAACCACCTTTTTAACAAGTGTTTGATTAAAGATTTTGAGTTTTAAGTTTTTTTTAAAAAATAATATCGCATTCTTTTAGCTTCCTCCCTTACAAATGTTGTGTTTAGTGTGTTAGATATTTGTTTGCTAAAAAAAAGTGTATTAGATATTTTATAGTATTTTTCATTTTTATTATTTATTTTATTTTATATTTCATTAAATTATTCTCATTTTAAAAAAAATTTGCGACATTTATATTAAAAATGCCAAAATCTTATAAAAAACACGTTTTTCCTTCCTTAAGCTTCGAAAAAACGTGTTTTGTTTCTTTCGCTAGTGTCAGTGTTAGTGTAACAAAGTGTCAGTGTTAGTGTAACAAAGTGCCAGTGTAAAAAAGTGACGGTGTTAGTGTAACAAAATGCCAGTGTAAAGTGTGTCAGTGCATGTACTATTAAGTGCCAATGTAAAAAAGTGTCATTGTTAGCAGTGGCGGAGCTAGAAATTAAGTGAAGGGGGCAAGAAATTTTGGAGTGAAGGAATGATGTATGGGGGTTCGGGGGCAGCGACCCCGAAAAAAAATTTGGTGTATTTTTTCATACCGAATACAATTTTAGACATAGTAAATTATCTGCTTTAATGGTGCCAATAATTCATTCATTGATATCTTATACAATTCGACACACATATAACATAATTTCACATATCAAAAAGTTCAACATGTATATTTATTTAACGTCTACAAATCACATCTATTAATCTATTAAAAGAAAAATTATAAATATAGAACATTTTTTTTCAAAATATACTTCCTCCGTCCCACTAAAAGTTAAATTCTTTATCAAATGTCTCATTAAAAATTACACTTTTCTACCAATTATCTCTCTCATACCTCACTCTTTATACTCACAACCAAATTACATTTAATCTTTTTGTTTAAAATAAAAATAAAATTGATAGTGAGACGGAGGAAGTACACCTACATTTAATCTTTGTGTTTAAAATAAAAATATAATTTTAATGAGACGGAGAAAGTATAGTCACAATACATATAATTTTTTTTAAAAGAAAATTGAATTACATAAGTACCCAAAAAAAAAAACACAAAAAAAAATTGTCAAGGAGGGGCAGTGGCCCCCCCTTGCCCCTTCATACCTCCGCCCATGATTGTTAGTGTAACAAAGTGTCAGTGTTAGTGTAATAAAGTGTCAGTGTAAAGAGTACCAGTACATGTATATTAAGTATCAGTATAAAAAGTGCAGTATAGGGTAAAAAAGTGTCAGTATTAGTATAATAAAGTACATGTGAAGAATGCCAGTGCATGTATTATTAAGTGACAGTGTAAAAATAATTTTTTTTTAAGCTTAGAAAAAAAAAATGCGTTTTGTATAAGATCAACTCATTAAAAATAAACCAAAAAGAAAAGGGTAAAGTACCCAAAAGTGCTAAAACTGAAAACTGTCAATTTACTAAGACTAATACTTTACAAAGACACATATTTTACAAAATTTGTCTGAAGGCCCTCAAACGAAAATATCCTAGATTGCCTCCTTAATTTGCGCTCAGAGGTGAAAATATCTTAGATTTGTCTCTCAAAAAAAAAAAAATTAAAGGTGAGAGATGAAAAGTGGCAAATATCAAAGAAAAAAACTCCAGAGTTGTCATTTTAGTTCGTTCAAGGCAAATATAAGAAGGAAATAGAGTGAGTCATACCGTCTATTCATATGTGCTGATAGACCCAACTAGCTTGCCGTTAGGCAGAATTTCAGTGGCTCAACTACTTACTTTTCAGTTCATATCCAGTGTGGGCATTAGAGCTGAAGTGAAACTGAAATAAACCGTTGGGTTTAATTTGTTTCCTATTTCAATTTCTTGCCGTTGGACAGGATTTTAGTGGCCCAACGGCTTACTTTTCAGTCCAATTTATAGCTAAAATGGATTTAGTTTGTTTTTATATTTCAATTTCTTGCTTCAACAATGCTTGAGAAAGCTTAATTGCTGCCATGAGGGAATTGGTCACCGGCGGCTTAGTTAACCCGTGCGCATAGAGAGAGAAAGGAATTCAGCAGAGAGAGAGAACATCCAATTAATTTACAAAGTTGTTGTAAAAGAAACCCAAAATTTAAAAGAAACCCAAAGTTTAGTTTTAATTACATTTAGGGTCCGTTTGAATACATTGATTTTGAATTCAATAAATATTCAAATTTTATAGAATTTAAATAACTTAGAATTTGCTTTCAAAATTATAGCATTTCTATATTTGGATAATGTGTGAAATTCAATTGTAATTATACATTATACTTAAAATAAAAGTTCAATAATAAGTCAAGTATCTAGTTTAATCTAGTGGTATATGGTTGTTAGTTATTATAAATAACAAGAGTTCAAACCTTGCTAACAACAAAAGTATAAAAAAAAATATATTTTTTAAAATAAATAGTATATAGTGGTGGTGGTTAACGGCGGCGATAGGTGGCAGCCGACGGAGGTAGTTGGAGGCGGAGAGTGGCCGGAGGCAGCGGCGGTGGTCGGAGGTGTTGGCGGAGGCAGGAGGTGGCTGTAGGCAGCGGTGGTGGTTACCGGAGGTGTTGGCGGTTGCCGGAGGTGTTGGTGGCGGCAATGGTGGTTGTAGGCGGCAGTGGCAGTTGCCGGAGGTGTTGGTGGTGGCGGCGGTTGCCGGAGGTGTTTGCGGCGACGGGAGGTGGCACAAATGGTGGTGGTTGAAAGTTGTTGTGGTGATGGTAAAAAGAATGTGAGTTGTTATTAATTGATCAAAATTTAGAATTTAAATTATTAGGATTTAAGATGTAATTAATTTTGTGAAATTGAGTGATTTAGAATTCCAACACAATTCCAATTCCAAATTTTAGTTATGTTCCCAAACAATGAAATTGATTTTGGAGGTCCCAATTCCAATTCCAAGCTATGAAATTGGGGTATCCAAACATACCCTTAGTTTAATTTAGCTTGTTATAATACATTATTATACGGATGTTATGCTTGGTTGGTAGTTTTGTGATTGAAACATGATTTTATGACATTTTTTGTGTGAATACAAGATTGGCACATAACTTACAATGTGGAACAAATTAATAGAAGTAAGGGTGAACACTTTTGTAAAAGAAAATGGAAGAATCAGAGCAGTTTAGAGCTTGCACGGTCGCGTATTAAGCGAAGCACGACCGTGCCATCCCAGGGGCGCATTGGTTGTGCCATTTTTCATCTGGAAATGACAGAACCAAAAATGGCCTGCACGGCCGTGCCATGTACTTTTGAATGCCCGTGCCACAGCAGTTACATCATTTTGTAGACATGTTTTAAAGGAACCTTTTTGAAAAACCTTTCGCTAAGTGGTGCGACCTTAGGCTAAAATGCATATATAAAGACACGTATTCAACATATTTTAACATCCAGAAATATTGCAATACTACTATAGATTATTTTGATATCATTAACATCAAATAATTCTCAAAATTATTCTAAATTTTTTAGGAATTATCAAGTGTTCTTGAGACTTTTGAAAATTGAACTAATACAAGTTTTTTCGAAAATTTCTTTTCAGCCTTGTTTCTTCTACTATTCCAAGATTAAGTATTTCTTTCCTCTGTCTATATTTTCATGCTTGATTCTTGATTTTTAATTTATAGGAGTAATCCTCCCTTTTCTTGGGGACGGAACTCAACATTTATGTAGTTCATTTATGTAAATCATGATCATCCTTGTTTCTACAATGTGTTAATCAATTCTTTTCATATTATTTTCAATGCCTACGAATATGAAGACGTCCATATTTGTATAAATCCTAGTTAATAAAGAGAAGTAATTAGCCGTGAATATTAATTAATGGAACCATATTGATTGAACTAGACACTATTAATCACGAGAGTAAATTAATTGACTATGGATAATCCTTTATTGGAAAATACGTGGATTTAATATAAACTTAATAGATTTTGACTAATGTACGGAACCATCGAGAGAAATATCGTGTTAGTATTAAAAACAGTGTGTTATATCTTGATCTTGAGAAGTTAGCACAACTTATCATATTATCCTTGAATTATGACATGTAACTTATTATATAAAAACATGATTTACATAATTGATTGCATATTATTTGAATTCCGTTCCCAATAATACTTTCATCATAAGAAATTCAATATAATTTAGAGTAGCGTTTGCATTATTTCTAGTATTCAAAACAACAATTTCTCCATCCAAATATTATTTTATTCATAATTCTTAATTAAAGCAAGTATTAGTTCATAGTAAACATTGTACTCGTGGGTTCGACCCCCATTTGCCATTTCTATTACAACCACACTGTGCTCTTGCGGTATTAAAATAAGACATTAGGTTTTGGACCTGTTGGAAATGGATAACGGAAAGTTAGGTTTAACTTAACGTTGATCTAGTTTCTAACGGAAGTTCGTTATGTGTTAACGGAACTAGTTACAAATTGTATTCTACATTTGTTGTAGATTACTAAAATCATTGAATATCTCAAAACCATTTAGGGTGAATGAGAATTAATGACAATAGTCTTTTGTAACTTAACAAGAAGTTAGTTAAAAGGTCAATTTGATCGTGTAGATCAAATTGGGTTTGAACAAAGGTTTTTGGGTGATGAGTTTTGGCTCAAACCGATCGTAACGAATGGGGACTCGAGCACGAGTCGTGAGCACGAGTGGGATTCTCGATGACCATTTGCTCAAATCTGATCGTAACGAGTGGAATGCTTGGGAACGAGTCGCGGCACGACTCGTGCCAATTAGCACGACTCGTGCCCTTCACAAATGCTCGAAAGTTTGCACCTTTTCAAGGGAAAAGGCACAAAACCTTTTGACTCTCCTTATATACTTCCCCTCCGAATTTCAATTCACTCATACTGTATTTCTACCCTTCCTACCCTCTAGTGAGATAGATAAACATACCCAAATCATTGGCATCTTGTTGCATCAAATCTTTCAAAGTCCAAAGTTCTAAATAGTGATTAGTTCGTAGAGTTACCAATTTGGAGTGCTCCTATTGGTGATTATAAGTCGTTTTATCTCACGAGAAGTTTGCCATTTAAACCGTAAGCACCTGTGCGGGGCAAATACTTCTTACGGAAATTGTGCTACACAAGACTCGACTTCCTAAATTGTTCTTCCCAATTTTCGTTAGTTTTTCTGTCAAGTTTTCCGTTAAGTTTTGAAGAAGCCACACACAAGAACCAACAATCGTAAGAAGTATTTTACGCTTCTTCAAGATTATCATGATGGCAAATGAGAAAGACTCCACCGAATCAAGTCAAGGGAATGTGACGCCTCCATCGCAAGGTGATACTACATTCAACAATGTTGCTCCCGCTCCTACAACTCATCACATCGGTCATGGTGAGAAACCCGTGAAATTCACTGGTGTGGATTTCAAGAGATGGCAACAGAAGATGCTCTTCTACTTGACCACCCTAAGCTTGCACCGCTTCTTAAAGGAAGATCCTCCGGCGGTAGAAAAAGGTGATCCGGACCCCCAAAGGCAAATGGCAAAGGAGGCTTGGGCTCACGGTAATTTTCTTTGTAAGAACTATATCTTGAATGGACTTGACGATGCACTATACAATGTGTATAGTACAGTCGAGTTAGCCAAGGCGTTGTGGGACACCTTGGAAAGGAAGTACAAGATCGAGGATGCCGGGTCAAAGAAATTTGTCGTCGGTAAGTATCTTGACTTTATGATGATCGATTCCAAATCGGTAACAACTCAAGTAGATGAATTCCAAATCATTCTACATGGGCTTGATGCCGAGGGGATGATCATGAATGATCCATTTAAGGTGGCTTCTATCATTGAAAAGTTGTCTCCTTCGTGGAAGGATTTCAAGAACTATCTCAAGCATAAACGCAAGGAGATGTCCTTGGAAGACATTGTTGTTCGTCTTCAAATAGAAGAGAACAATAGAATGAATGAGGCCAAAGTTGCTAAGGGCAAGATGGAGGCTAAGGTCAATCTCGCCGAGGCTAGCACGAGTGGTACAAAGAGAAAGCATTCCGAAACTGCCGGGAATGCTAAGAAAGGGAAGAAGAAGACCTCTAAGAAGTTCAAGGGGTCTTGCTATAATTGTGGCAAACCGGGCCACTTGTCAAGGGATTGTCGTCTCCCGAAGAAAGAGGCGAACAATGTTGACCACATGGACCTAGACTTTGCAGCGGTTGTCTTTGAAGCCAACGTTGCAAATTTGGAGGAGAACCCTAAAGCATGGTGGATAGATACCGGTGCTACCCGCCATATTTGTGGTAACAAGGAAAGTTTCTCCTCCTATACTCCCATCTCCTAAGAAAGCTTTACATGGGAAATTCTCGCGACCTCCGATGTTCAAGGCATTGGAAACGTGATTTTGAAGATGACTTCCGGAAAAGAAGTAACCTTGTTGGATGTGCCGCATGTTCCGTACATCCGTAAAATTTGGTGTCCGGCGCTTTGCTTAGTAAGGCCGGCTTTAGACTAGCATTTGAATCCGACAAATTTGTACTAACCAAGAATGGTTTGTTTCTTGGAAAGGGTTACCTCGAGGAGGGCCTTTTTAAAATGAATGTAATGACTGTGATCCGCCAAGGTGCGATGAATAAAAGTTGTGTTCCTTATGTTTATTTGTCGGAAAGTTCTAATTTATGGCATGATAGATTAGGACATGTAAACCTCGACACCATTAAGAAATTAGCGAGACAAGATTTAATCAAAATGACTAAATCCGACTCGACTAATAGGTGCGAAGTTTGTGTTGAGGCAAAAATGACAAAGTCGCCATTTAATGCCATACAAAGAGACACAACTCCTCTCGAGTTAATTCACACCGACATATGTGATTTAAAACTAGTGCAAACTCGAGGAGGTAAAAAGTACTTCATTACATTTATAAATGATTGCACTAAGTATTGCTATGTCTATCTCTTAAGAAGTAAGGATGAAGCCTTAGGGGCTTTTGAGACTTATAAGAAAGAAGTTGAGAATCAACTTAACTTGAAAATTAAGAAAATTAGAAGCGATAGAGGTGGAGAATATGAAGCACCGTTTGAAGGATTATGTTGGGAATCCGGCATAATTCATCAAACAACGGCTCCTTATACCCCTCAATCTAATGGAGTTGCTGAACGCAAAACCGTACTCTCAAAGAGATGATGAACGCGCTTTTAATCAGCTCAAAGCTTACCCGACAACTTGTGGGGGGAAGCAATACTCACTTCTAATTATGTTCTTAATAAAATACCCAAGAAAGGTATTGATAAAACGCCCTATGAATTATGGCATAATCGTAGGCCATGTTTTAAATACCTTAAAGTGTGGGGGTGTTTGGCCAAGGTTGAAGTACCTAAGCCTAAACAAGTCAAGATTGGCCCAAAGACCATCGGGATCGTGTTTTTATTGGATATGCCAATAATAGTCGTGCCTATCAGTTTATAGTGCACAAATCGGACATTCCGGATATGCACGTAGGAACTACTATAGAATCAAGGAATGCGGTATTCTTTGAAAACATTTTTCCTAAGTTAAGGACAAAGAAAGATGTAGGTTCTAATAAGAGAACAAATGAGTCTACAACCGGTCCTTCTCAAATAGAAGATGAAGAACCGAGACGTAGCAAAAGGGCAAGAGTGGAAAAGACTTTTGGTCCCGATTTTCTATCTTACATGTTAGAAAACGAACCATCAACTCAAGTTAAAGAAGCTTTATCCGGTCCGGATAGTTCGTTCGAAAGAGGCCATTAACAAAGGAAATAGAATCCATAATGCTCAACAATACTTGGGAATTAGTTGATCTCCCTCCAGGTTGCAAACCATTGGGTTGCAAATAGATCCTTAAAAGGAAGTATAAGGCGGATGGATCCGTCGATAAGTACAAAGCTAGGCTAGTTGCCAAAGGCTTTAGACGAAAAGAGGGATATGATTTCTTTGATACATACTCCCTCGTCACAAGGATCACATCCATTCGTGTTCTCATAGCTATTGCATCGCGCATAATCTTGAGATACACCAAATGGATGTGAAGACCGCTTTCCTAAATGGAGAACTTGATGAAGAAATTTACATGAAACAACCCGAAGGGTTCGTGGTTCCCGGTAAAGAAAGAAAGGTGTGTAAACTTGTAAAATCCTTGTATGGACTAAAACAAGCACCTAAACAATGGCATGAGAAGTTCGATAGAACCATGCTATCGAATGGATTCAAGATTAATGAATGTGACAAATGTGTCTACATTAAAGGAACATCTCGAATCATTCGTTATCGTTTGTCTTTATGTAGACGACATGCTCATAATGGGAAGTAATCATGATTTGATCATGAATACCAAAGGCATGCTAAAGAAGAACTTTGACATGAAAGACATGGGATTAGCCGATGTAATATTAGGGATAAAGATCTCTAGAACATCCGAAGGATTAGTTCTTTCACAATCCCATTACCTAGAGAATGTTCTTCGGAGATTCAATGTCTTTGATGACCCTCCGGCTAAAACACCCGTAGACTTGGCTCTACATTTAGTCAAGAACAAAGGGGAACCAGCTTTCTCAACTCGGAATATGCAAGAATAATTGGCAATCCGATGTACTTAACGAATTGTACTGGCCCGTACATTGCATATTCAAGTGAGCAAACTAAGTAGGTTCACAAGCAATCCTAGTACCGATCATTGGAAAGCACTAATGAGAGTACTAAGATATTTAAAGTATACATTAAACAATGGGATACTTTACAATAAATATCCAGCAAGATTAGAAGGATACCGTGATGCCAACCGGATATCGGACACGAAAGACTCTAAATCCACAAGTGGATATGTATTCACAATAGGTGGAGGAGCAAAGATCATGGAAATCCTCCAAACAAACGTGTATAGCCGATCCACGATGGAATTCTGAGTTTATAGCTTTGGATAAAGCCGGGAAGAAGCAGAATGGCTTAAGAACTTCCCCGGAGGATATTCCTTGTTGGAGTAAACTCCGTGCTCGCCGTTATGATACATTGTGATAGTCAATCGCAATAGGAAGGGCACAGAGTAGTATGTATAATGGTAAGTCTAGACATATTCGTCGTAGACACAATACCATTAGACAGCTTGATCAAGAATGGCGTTATCACTATTGATTATGTAAAATCATGTGATAACTTAGCGGATCCGTTTACCAAAGGTATAAATCGAGATCAACCGTTTAAACTATTATGGGGAATGGGTTTAAAACCCACAACAAAAGAACTTATAGCGGACACTCAACCTTGAGAAATGGAGATCCCGTGCCCTTGGTTCAATGAGACAACCAAGTTATAAGTTCTAGTAGAGTTACTTGGAAACAACAACTCGGTTTATTAACCCGAGATGTTGAATACTCATTCCCGTAACATCCAAGTACAAGCACATGCAAAGAAGGGTAAGGATAAGTTGAGAAAACTTTTAATGATTTCTATACCTTCGGTGGAGTAGTGCATGATACTCCTTATAGTGAGAATCACCTATATAAAGCGAGAGGTAATTAGGCCGCCTCTAAATGAACGCTTATGAATGAGATACGGTCCAGGGCCGAAATGGACAAAACCGTGAGAATGAAAAACTATTAGAGCTATTATTATGTGAGTATTATTGTCTTGGTATACAACCTACACATCGGTTCAAAGCGACTCGCTACCAAATGGCTAGTATATCCGATAATATTTCACTAGGGAAGATTCAAGGCCACAAGCTATCTATCCCGATGTAATAATAGTTCGCCGGAACTTTGGATGAAATTGCATACATGCATTAACTGTCATTCATGTGGGGGATTGTTGGAAATGGATAACGGAAAGTTAGGTTTAACTTAACGTTGATCTAGTTTCTAACGGAAGTTCGTTATGTGTTAACGGAACTAGTTACAAATTGTATTCTACATTTGTTGTAGATTACTAAAATCATTGAATATCTCAAAACCATTTAGGGTGAATGAGAATTAATGACAATAGTCTTTTGTAACTTAACAAGAAGTTAGTTAAAAGGTCAATTTGATCGTGTAGATCAAATTGGGTTTGAACAGTGTTTTTGGGTGATGAAGTTTTGGCTCAAACCGATCGTAACGAATGGGGACTCGAGCACGAGTCGTGAGCACGAGTGGGATTCTCGATGACCATTTGCTCAAATCTGATCGTAACGAGTGGAATGCTTGGGAACGAGTCGTGGGCACGACTCGTGCCAATTAGCACGACTCGTGCCCTTCACAAATGCTCGAAAGTTTGCACCTTTTCAAGGGAAAAGGCACAAAACCTTTGACTCTCCTTATATACTTCCTCCGAATTTCAATTCACTCATACTGTATTTCTACCCTTCCTACCCTCTAGTGAGATAGATAAACATACCCAAATCATTGGCATCTTGTTGCATCAAATCTTTCAAAGTCCAAAGTTCTAAATAGTGATTAGTTCGTAGAGTTACCAATTTGGAGTGCTCCTATTGGTGATTATAAGTCGTTTTATCTCACGAGAAGTTTTCCATTTAAACCGTAAGCACCTGTGCGGGGCAAATACTTCTTACGGAAATTGTGCTACACAAGACTCGACTTCCTAAATTGTTCTTCCCAATTTTCGTTAGTTTTTCTGTCAGGTTTTCCGTTAAGTTTTGAAGAAGCCACACACAAGAACCAACAATCGTAAGAAGTATTTTACGCTTCTTCAAGATTATCATGATGGCAAATGAGAAAGACTCCACCGAATCAAGTCAAGGGAATGTGACGCCTCCATCGCAAGGTGATACTACATTCAACAATGTTGCTCCCGCTCCTACAACTCATCACATCGGTCATGGTGAGAAACCCGCGAAATTCACTGGTGTGGATTTCAAGAGATGGCAACAGAAGATGCTCTTCTACTTGACCACCCTAAGCTTGCACCGCTTCTTAAAGGAAGATCCTCCGGCGGTAGAAAAAGGTGATCCGGACCCCCAAAGGCAAATGGCAAAGGAGGCTTGGGCTCACGGTAATTTTCTTTGTAAGAACTATATCTTGAATGGACTTGAAGATGCACTATACAATGTGTATAGTACAAGCCGAAGTTAGCCAAGGCGTTGTGGGACACCTTGGAAAGGAAGTACAAGATCGAGGATGCCGGGTCAAAGAAATTTGTCGTCGGTAAGTATCTTGACTTTATGATGATCGATTCCAAATCGGTAACAACTCAAGTAGATGAATTCCAAATCATTCTACATGGGCTTGATGCCGAGGGGATGATCATGAATGATCCATTTAAGGTGGCTTCTATCATTGAAAAGTTGCCTCCTTCGTGGAAGGATTTCAAGAACTATCTCAAGCATAAACGCAAGGAGATGTCCTTGGAAGACATTGTTGTTCGTCTTCAAATAGAAGAGAACAATAGAATGAATGAGGCCAAAGTTGCTAAGGGCAAGATGGAGGCTAAGGTCAATCTCGCCGAGGCTAGCACGAGTGGTACAAAGAGAAAGCATTCCGAAACTGCCGGGAATGCTAAGAAAGGGAAGAAGAAGACCTCTAAGAAGTTCAAGGGGTCTTGCTATAATTGTGGCAAACCGGGCCACTTGTCAAGGGATTGTCGTCTCCCGAAGAAAGAGGCGAACAATGTTGACCACATGGACCTAGACTTTGCAGCGGTTGTCTTTGAAGCCAACGTTGCAAATTTGGAGGAGAACCCTAAAGCGTGGTGGATAGATACCGGTGCTACCCGCCATATTTGTGGTAACAAGGAAAGTTTCTCCTCCTATACTCCCATCTCCTAAGAAAGCTTTACATGGGAAATTCTCGCGACCTCCGATGTTCAAGGCATTGGAAACGTGATTTTGAAGATGACTTCCTGAAAAGAAGTAACCTTGTTGGATGTGCCGCATGTTCCGTACATCCGTAAAATTTGGTGTCCGGCGCTTTGCTTAGTAAGGCCGGCTTTAGACTAGTATTTGAATCCGACAAATTTGTACTAACCAAGAATGGTTTGTTTCTTGGAAAGGGTTACCTCGAGGAGGGCCTTTTTAAAATGAATGTAATGACTGTGATCCGCCAAGGTGCGATGAATAAAAGTTGTGTTCCTTATGTTTATTTGTCGGAAAGTTCTAATTTATGGCATGATAGATTAGGACATGTAAACCTCGACACCATTAAGAAATTAGCGAGACAAGATTTAATCAAAATGACTAAATCCGACTCGACTAATAGGTGCGAAGTTTGTGTTGAGGCAAAAATGACAAAGTCGCCATTTAATGCCATACAAAGAGACACAACTCCTCTCGAGTTAATTCACACCGACATATGTGATTTAAAACTAGTGCAAACTCGAGGAGGTAAAAAGTACTTCATTACATTTATAAATGATTGCACTAAGTATTGCTATGTCTATCTCTTAAGAAGTAAGGATGAAGCCTTAGGGGCTTTTGAGACTTATAAGAAAGAAGTTGAGAATCAACTTAACTTGAAAATTAAGAAAATTAGAAGCGATAGAGGTGGAGAATATGAAGCACCGTTTGAAGGATTATGTTGGGAATCCGGCATAATTTATCAAACAACGGCTCCTTATACCCCTCAATCTAATGGAGTTGCTGAACGCAAAAACCGTACTCTCAAAGAGATGATGAACGCGCTTTTAATCGCCTGTGCTTACCCGACAACTTGTGGGGAAGCAATACTCACTTCTAATTATGTTCTTAATAAAATACCCAAGAAAGGTATTGATAAAACGCCCTATGAATTATGGCATAATCGTAGGCCATGTTTTAAATACCTTAAAGTGTGGGGGTGTTTGGCCAAGGTTGAAGTACCTAAGCCTAAACAAGTCAAGATTGGCCCAAAGACCATCGATCGTGTTTTTATTGGATATGCCAATAATAGTAGTGCCTATCGGTTTATAGTGCACAAATCGGACATTCCGAATATGCACGTAGGAACTACTATAGAATCAAGGAATGCGGTATTCTTTGAAAACATTTTTCCGGTTAAGGACAGGAAAGATGTAGGTTCTAATAAGAGAACAAATGAGTCTACAACCGGTCCTTCTCAAATAGAAGATGAAGAACCGAGACGTAGCAAAAGGGAAAGAGTGGAAAAGACTTTTGGTCCTGATTTTCTATCTTACATGTTAGAAAACGAACCATCAACTGTTAAAGAAGCTTTATCCGGTGCGGATAGTTCGTTACGAAAGAGGCCATTAACAAAGTGAAATAGAATCCATAATGCTCAACAATACTTGGGAATTAGTTGATCTCCCTCCAGGTTGCAAACCATTGGGTTGCAAATGGATCCTTAAAAGGAAGTATAAGGCGGATGGATCCGTCGATAAGTACAAAGCTAGGCTAGTTGCCAAAGGCTTTAGACAGAAAGAGGGATATGATTTCTTTGATACATACTCCCCTGTCACAAGGATCACATCCATTCGTGTTCTCATAGCTATTGCATCAGTGCATAATCTTGAGATACACCAAATGGATGTGAAGACTGCTTTCCTAAATGGAGAACTTGATGAAGAAATTTACATGAAACAACCCGAAGGGTTCGTGGTTCCTGGTAAAGAAAGAAAGGTGTGTAAACTTGTAAAATCCTTGTATGGACTAAAACAAGCACCTAAACAATGGCATGAGAAGTTCGATAGAACCATGTTATCGAATGGATTCAAGATTAATGAATGTGACAAATGTGTCTACATTAAAGGAACATCTGAATCATTCGTTATCGTTTGTCTTTATGTAGACGACATGCTCATAATGGGAAGTAATCATGATTTGATCATGAATACCAAAGGCATGCTAAAGAAGAACTTTGACATGAAAGACATGGGATTAGCTGATGTAATATTAGGGATAAAGATCTCTAGAACATCTGAAGGATTAGTTCTTTCACAATCCCATTACCTGGAGAATGTTCTTCGGAGATTCAATGTCTTTGATGACCCTCCGGCTAAAACACCTGTAGACTTGGCTCTACATTTAGTCAAGAACAAAGGGGAACCGCTTTCTCAACCGGAATATGCAAGAATAATTGGCAGCCTGATGTACTTAACGAATTGTACTCGTCCCGTACATTGCATATTCAAATAAGCAAACTAAGTAGGTTCACAAGCAATCCTAGTAACCGATCATTCGAAAGCACTAATGAGAGTACTAAGATATTTAAAGTATACATTAAACAATGGGATACTTTACAATAAATATCCAAAGAAGATTAGAAGGATACTGTGATGCCAACTTGATATCGGACACGAAAGACTCTAAATCCACATGTGGATATGTATTCACAATAGGTGGAGGAGCAGTATCATGGAAATCCTCCAAACAAACGTGTATAGCCAGATCCACGATGGAATCTGAGTTTATAGCTTTGGATAAAGCCGGGGAAGAAGCATGTAATGGCTTAAGAACTTCCTGGAGGATATTCCTTGTTGGAGTAAAACTCCGTGCTATTTGTTATGATACATTGTGATAGTCAATCAAAGCAATAGGAAGGGCACAGAGTAGTATGTATAATGGTAAGTCTAGACATATTCGTCGTAGACACAATACCATTAGAAGCTTGATCAAGAATGGCGTTATCACTATTGATTATGTAAAATCATGTGATAACTTAGCGGATCCGTTTACCAAAGGTATAAATCGAGATCAACCGTTTAAACTATTATGGGGAATGGGTTTAAAACCCACAACAAAAAGAACTTATAGCGGACACTCAACCTTGAGAAATGGAGATCCCGTGCCCTCGTTCAATGAGACAACCAAGTTATAAGTTCTAGTAGAGTTACTTGGAAACAACAACTCGGTTTATTAACCTGGAGATGTTGAATACTCATTCCCGTAACATCCAAGTACAAGCACATGCAAAGCGGTTGGTAAGGATAAGTTGAGAAAACTTTTAATGATTTCTATACCTTCGGGTGGAGTAGTGCATGATACTCCTTATAGTGAGAATCACCTATATAAAGCGAGAGGTAATTAGGCCGCCTCTAAATGAACGCTTATGAATGAGATACGGTCCAGGGCCGAAATGGACAAAACCGTGAGAATGAAAAACTATTAGAGCTATTATTATGTGAGTATTATTGTCTTGGTATACAACCTACAAAGCCATCGGTTCAAAGCGACTCGCTACCAAATGGCTAGTATATCCGATAATATTTCACTAGGGAAGATTCAAGGCCACAAGCTATCTATCCCGATGTAATAATAGTTCGCCGGAACTTTGGATGAAATTGCATACATGCATTAATTGTCATTCATGTGGGGGATTGTTGGAAATGGATAACGGAAAGTTAGGTTTAACTTAACGTTGATCTAGTTTCTAACGGAAGTTCGTTATGTGTTAACGGAACTAGTTACAAATTGTATTCTACATTTGTTGTAGATTACTAAAATCATTGAATATCTCAAAACCATTTAGGGTGAATGAGAATTAATGACAATAGTCTTTTGTAACTTAACAAGAAGTTAGTTAAAAGGTCAATTTGATCGTGTAGATCAAATTGGGTTTGAACAGTGTTTTTGGGTGATGAGTTTTTGGCTCAAACTGATCAGAACGAGTGGGGACTCTGAGCACGAGTCGTGAGCACGAGTGGGATTCTGATGACCATTTGCTCAAATCTGATCAGAACGAGTGGAATGCTTGGGAACGAGTCGTGGGCACGACTCGTGCCAATTAGCACGACTCGTGCCCTTCACAAATGTTTTCGAAAGTTTGCACCTTTTCAAGGGAAAAGGCACAAAACCTTTTGACTCTCCTTATATACTTCCCCCTCCGAATTTCAATTCACTCATACTGTATTTCTACCCTTCCTACCCTCTAGTGAGATAGATAAACATACCCAAATCATTGGCATCTTGTTGCATCAAATCTTTCAAAGTCCAAAGTTCTAAATAGTGATTAGTTCGTAGAGTTACCAATTTGGAGTGCTCCTATTGGTGATTATAAGTCGTTTTATCTCACGAGAAGTTTTCCATTTAAACCGTAAGCACCTGTGCGGGGCAAATACTTCTTACGGAAATTGTGCTACACAAGACTCGACTTCCTAAATTGTTCTTCCCAATTTCCGTTAGTTTTTCTCGTCAGTTTTCCGTTAAGTTTTGAAGAAGCCACACACAAGAACCAACAATCGTAAGAAGTATTTTACGCTTCTTCAAGATTATCATGATGGCAAATGAGAAAGACTCCACCGAATCAAGTCAAGTGGAATGTGACGCTCCATCGCAAGGTGATACTACATTCAACAATGTTGCTCCCGCTCCTACAACTCATCACATCGGTCATGGTGAGAAACCCGCGAAATTCACTGGTGTGGATTTCAAGAGATGGCAACAGAAGATGCTCTTCTACTTGACCACCTTAAGCTTGCACCGCTTCTTAAAGGAAGATCCTCCGGCGGTAGAAAAAGGTGATCCGGACCCCCAAAGGCAAATGGCAAAGGAGGCTTGGGCTCACGGTAATTTTCTTTGTAAGAACTATATCTTGAATGGACTTGAAGATGCACTATACAATGTGTATAGTACAGTCGAGTTAGCCAAGGCGTTGTGGGACACCTTGGAAAGGAAGTACAAGATCGAGGATGCCGGGTCAAAGAAATTTGTCGTCGGTAAGTATCTTGACTTTATGATGATCGATTCCAAATCGGTAACAACTCAAGTAGATGAATTCCAAATCATTCTACATGGGCTTGATGCCGAGGGGATGATCATGAATGATCCATTTAAGGTGGCTTCTATCATTGAAAAGTTGCCTCCTTCGTGGAAGGATTTCAAGAACTATCTCAAGCATAAACGCAAGGAGATGTCCTTGGAAGACATTGTTGTTCGTCTTCAAATAGAAGAGAACAATAGAATGAATGAGGCCAAAGTTGCTAAGGGCAAGATGGAGGCTAAGGTCAATCTCGCCGAGGCTAGCACGAGTGGTACAAAGAGAAAGCATTCCGAAACTGCCGGGAATGCTAAGAAAGGGAAGAAGAAGACCTCTAAGAAGTTCAAGGGGTCTTGCTATAATTGTGGCAAACCGGGCCACTTGTCAAGGGATTGTCGTCTCCCGAAGAAAGAGGCGAACAATGTTGACCACATGGACCTAGACTTTGCAGCGGTTGTCTTTGAAGCCAACGTTGCAAATTTGGAGGAGAACCCTAAAGCGTGGTGGATAGATACCGGTGCTACCCGCTATATTTGTGGTAACAAGGAAAGTTTCTCCTCCTATACTCCCATCTCCTAAGAAAGCTTTACATGGGAAATTCTGCGACCTCCGATGTTCAAGGCATTGGAAACGTGATTTTGAAGATGACTTCCGGAAAAGAAGTAACCTTGTTGGATGTGCTGCATGTTCCAGACATCCGTATAAATTTGGTGTCCGGCGCTTTGCTTAGTAAGGCCGGCTTTAGACTAGTATTTGAATCCGACAAATTTGTACTAACCAAGAATGGTTTGTTTCTTGGAAAGGGTTACCTCGAGGAGGGCCTTTTTAAAATGAATGTAATGACTGTGATCCGCCAAGGTGCGATGAATAAAAGTTGTGTTCCTTATGTTTATTTGTCGGAAAGTTCTAATTTATGGCATGATAGATTAGGACATGTAAACCTCGACACCATTAAGAAATTAGCGAGACAAGATTTAATCAAAATGACTAAATCCGACTCGACTAATAGGTGCGAAGTTTGTGTTGAGGCAAAAATGACAAAGTCGCCATTTAATGCCATACAAAGAGACACAACTCCTCTCGAGTTAATTCACACCGACATATGTGATTTAAAACTAGTGCAAACTCGAGGAGGTAAAAAGTACTTCATTACATTTATAAATGATTGCACTAAGTATTGCTATGTCTATCTCTTAAGAAGTAAGGATGAAGCCTTAGGGGCTTTTGAGACTTATAAGAAAGAAGTTGAGAATCAACTTAACTTGAAAATTAAGAAAATTAGAAGCGATAGAGGTGGAGAATATGAAGCACCGTTTGAAGGATTATGTTGGGAATCCGGCATAATTCATCAAACAACGGCTCCTTATACCCCTCAATCTAATGGAGTTGCTGAACGCAAAAACCGTACTCTCAAAGAGATGATGAACGCGCTTTTAATCAGTTCAGGCTTACCCGACAACTTGTGGGGGGAAGCAATACTCACTTCTAATTATGTTCTTAATAAAATACCCAAGAAAGGTATTGATAAAACGCCCTATGAATTATGGCATAATCGTAGGCCATGTTTTAAATACCTTAAAGTGTGGGGGTTTTGGCCAAGGTTGAAGTACCTAAGCCTAAACAAGTCAAGATTGGCCCAAAGACCATCGACCGTGTTTTTATTGGATATGCCAATAATAGTAGTGCCTATCGGTTTATAGTGCACAAATCGGACATTCCGGATATGCACGTAGGAACTACTATAGAATCAAGGAATGCGGTATTCTTTGAAAACATTTTTCCGGTTAAGGACAGGAAAGATGTAGGTTCTAATAAGAGAACAAATGAGTCTACAACCGGTCCTTCTCAAATAGAAGATGAAGAACCGAGACGTAGCAAAAGGGCAAGAGTGGAAAAGACTTTTGGTCCTGATTTTCTATCTTACATGTTAGAAAACGAACCATCAACTGTTAAAGAAGCTTTATCCTATCCGATAGTTCGTTCCTGAAAGAGGCCATTAACAAAGTGAAATAGAATCCATAATGCTCAACAATACTTGGGAATTAGTTGATCTCCCTCCAGGTTGCAAACCATTGGGTTGCAAATGGATCCTTAAAAGGAAGTATAAGGCGGATGGATCCGTCGATAAGTACAAAGCTAGGCTAGTTGCCAAAGGCTTTAGACAGAAAGAGGGATATGATTTCTTTGATACATACTCCCCTGTCACAAGGATCACATCCATTCGTGTTCTCATAGCTATCATAAAGAAATAAGATAATCTTGAGATACACCAAATGGATGTGAAGACTGCTTTCCTAAATGGAGAACTTGATGAAGAAATTTACATGGATTAACCCGAAGGGTTCGTGGTTCCTGGTAAAGAAAGAAAGGTGTGTAAACTTGTAAAATCCTTGTATGGACTAAAACAAGCACCTAAACAATGGCATGAGAAGTTCGATAGAACCATGTTATCGAATGGATTCAAGATTAATGAATGTGACAAATGTGTCTACATTAAAGGAACATCTGAATCATTCGTTATCGTTTGTCTTTATGTAGACGACATGCTCATAATGGGAAGTAATCATGATTTGATCATGAATACCAAAGGCATGCTAAAGAAGAACTTTGACATGAAAGACATGGGATTAGCTGATGTAATATTAGGGATAAAGATCTCTAGAACATCTGAAGGATTAGTTCTTTCACAATCCCATTACCTGGAGAATGTTCTTCTGGAGATTCAATGTCTTTGATGACCCTCCGGCTAAAACACCCGTAGACTTGGCTCTACATTTAGTCAAGAACAAAGGGGAACCAGCTTCTCAACTCGGAATATGCAAGAATAATTGGCCGATGTACTTAACGAATTGTACTCGCCCGGACATTGCATATTCGGTGAGCAAACTAAGTAGGTTCACAAGCAATCCTAGTAATCGATCATTGGAAAGCACTAATGAGAGTACTAAGATATTTAAAGTATACATTAAACAATGGGATACTTTACAATAAATATCCAGCAAGATTAGAAGGATACCGTGATGCCAACTGGATATCGGACACGAAAGACTCTAAATCCACAAGTGGATATGTATTCACAATAGGTGGAGGAGCAGTATCATGGAAATCCTCCAAACAAACGTGTATAGCCAGATCCACGATGGAATCTGAGTTTATAGCTTTGGATAAAGCTGGGGAAGAAGCAGAATGGCTTAAGAACTTCCTGGAGGATATTCCTTGTTGGAGTAAACCATTGCCTGCTGTTATGATACATTGTGATAGTCAATCAGCAATAGGAAGGGCACAGAGTAGTATGTATAATGGTAAGTCTAGACATATTCGTCGTAGACACAATACCATTAGACAGTTGATCAAGAATGGCGTTATCACTATTGATTATGTAAAATCATGTGATAACTTAGCGGATCCGTTTACCAAAGGTATAAATCGAGATCAACTGTTTAAACTATTATGGGGAATGGGTTTAAAACCCACAACAAAAGAACTTATAGCGGACACTCAACCTTGAGAAATGGAGATCCCAGGCCCTTGGTTCAATGAGACAACCAAGTTATAAGTTCTAGTAGAGTTACTTGGAAACAACAACTCGGTTTATTAACCTGGAGATGTTGAATACTCATTCCCAGAACATCCAAGTACAAGCACATGCAGCAGTGGTAAGGATAAGTTGAGAAAACTTTTAATGATTTCTATACCTTCGGGTGGAGTAGTGCATGATACTCCTTATAGTGAGAATCACCTATATAAAGCGAGAGGTAATTAGGCCGCCTCTAAATGAACGCTTATGAATGAGATACGGTCCAGGGCCGAAATGGACAAAACCGTGAGAATGAAAAACTATTAGAGCTATTATTATGTGAGTATTATTGTCTTGGTATACAACCTACCCATTTGGTTCAAAGCGACTCGCTACCAAATGGCTAGTATATCCGATAATATTTCACTAGGGAAGATTCAAGGCCACAAGCTATCTATCCCGATGTAATAATAGTTCGCCGGAACTTTGGATGAAATTGCATACATGCATTAACTGTCATTCATGTGGGGGATTGTTGGAAATGGATAACGGAAAGTTAGGTTTAACTTAACGTTGATCTAGTTTCTAACGGAAGTTCGTTATGTGTTAATCGGAACTAGTTACAAATTGTATTCTACATTTGTTGTAGATTACTAAAATCATTGAATATCTCAAAACCATTTAGGGTGAATGAGAATTAATGACAATAGTCTTTTGTAACTTAACAAGAAGTTAGTTAAAAGGTCAATTTGATCGTGTAGATCAAATTGGGTTTGAACAAAGGTTTTTGGGTGATGAAGTTTTTGGCTCAAACCGATCGTAACGAATGGGGACTCGAGCACGAGTCGTGAGCACGAGTGGGATTCGATGACCATTTGCTCAAATCTCGATCGTAACGAGTGGAATGCTTGGGAACGAGTCGTGGGCACGACTCGTGCCAATTAGCACGACTCGTGCCCTTCACAACTGTTCGAAAGTTTGCACCTTTTCAAGGGAAAATGCACAAAACCTTTTGACTCTCCTTATATACTTCCCCCTCCGAATTTCAATTCACTCATACTGTATTTCTACCCTTCCTACCCTCTAGTGAGATAGATAAACATACCCAAATCATTGGCATCTTGTTGCATCAAATCTTTCAAAGTCCAAAGTTCTAAATAGTGATTAGTTCGTAGAGTTACCAATTTTGGAGTGCTCCTATTGGTGATTATAAGTCGTTTTATCTCACGAGAAGTTTGCCATTTAAACCGTAAGCACCTGTGCGGGGCAAATACTTCTTACGGAAATTGTGCTACACAAGACTCGACTTCCTAAATTGTTCTTCCCAATTTTCGTTAGTTTTTCTGTCAAGTTTTCCGTTAAGTTTTGAAGAAGCCACACACAAGAACCAACACCAACAGGACCAACATAAATTAAGCTGAAAAATGTTAAAATGAGAAAAGGCCCAAGCTTGAGTCCAAAAAGAATGAATGGGAGAAAATAAAATAAAAAAGGGTAATACTAAAGTTATAAAAAATGTTTACAAAATTTGTTTCACCAAGTGATTGATGTGGCATGATTTTATTGGTTCTTTTATTTAAAGTGTGACAGGTTAGTAATCGATACAACCAATAAAATATCGACACTACATTTTGTATTCATATTTTTGTAAATTTCTTTTTTACTTCTAACATTGCCCAATAAAAAAATATGTCAGGCAAGGCAAGGATTGAAGGGAAGGGAGAAAAATTAGAATAAAAATTTTAATCGCCACTTTTTGAACTTGAGCGGCAGAATTTTATTGATTTTAAAGCCGCTCTAATACTATTAGTTAATAGTAAACATTGTACTCGTGGGGCTTTATTTATATAAATGAATTTCAAAAAAATTGGGTTTGATCTAAAAATTTAAGCTGTTAGATCCTGTATTAACAATGTATATCAAGCTTTCACACTTCTCAATATTTCTTAAAAATTTGGAGGCCCGAAACGATTAACCCTACTCATGGTGGGGGGGGGGGGCTCTAAAAATGACTCGAACTGCGACGACAAAGACAAAGGATGATGCCTAGGATCTCTTCCAATCCCTTGCCAACATCAAGGTAAGGTCTGTTTTATCATTAAACTCTCTTCCTTTCCATCAATCTAACCTAGTTATTGATCAAATTGAATTTATGAAACTAACAGCGTTCATTATCCACCATATATACGTAATCTCTGCCATCTTCACTACGTCATTCATGTAATCCAACGGTTGATAAAGAAGGAATGTTACTGGAAGGGAAGCAGAGGGGAAGAGGGAAGATGCGAATATTCATGGGGTTTGTAAGAATTAGCATTGGGCTCATGGAAAGAAAGAAAATAATGTAAATTGATTGTTCTTCTTAATAATTAGAGAGTATTTGATGGGCCTTAGGGAAATAACCTCCGGATAATTTGCTACGCACTTGATCTCCCCATACAAAATATACTCCCTTCCTTAAATTGAATGAATGTATACTTTTGCAAAACTTTTGTCCATAGTGAATACCACCCTCCGTCCCATGATAATATATAAACTTTTTTTTTGGGCGTCCCACAATAATATATACTCCCTCCGTCCCGCTAATATTAGCACACTTTCTTTTTTGGGCGTCCCGTTAATATCCGCACACTCCCAAAAAAGAAACTTTATATTAATAAAATATTCACCCAACCCCACTCATTCTCTCTCCTACATTATTTTAATACTCACAACACCATTATAATTTATTACACCCTCCACTCATTCTCTCTCCACTCATTCTTTTACACTCACAACATTTTATTAAAATATCATATTCCTTAATTCCCGCACAAACAGTGTTTGTGCTAATATTAGCGGGACGGAGGGAGTACTTTCCTAAAATGGAAAGAAATCTTTACTATTCCCTCCACTCATTCTCTTTCCTACATTATTTTAATACTCACATCACCATTATAATTTACTATTCTCTCCACTCATTCTCTCTCCTATTTTATTTTCACACTCACAACACTTTCAATATAATAATTCCTCCTTAATTCTCGTGCAAAACCCAAAAGTCTATAAATTCCTGGGACGGAGGTATATTTTGTATTTTTATTTTGGTAAAATTGCTCAACTCTTCCTTATTGATTGTTATATATTATAGTAATTTACACTTGTATTCATATACAGTATACTCCCTCCGACCCACGTGAATGCAAACTTATTTCCATTTTGGTCCATTTCACGTGAATGCAAACTGTCCAAAATGGAAATAAATTTATTATTTTATATTCACCCTACCCCCACCCACTCATTCTCTCTCTTCATTTTTCACCATACAATTTATTCAACCAACCTACTATTAACTTTACTCATTCTCTTTCTTCATTTCCTACCACACATTTTCATTATCTTAATAATATTTCTTAATTATTGTGCCCGAAAAAATGGTTCACAATGACGTGGAACGGAGGGAGTATATTTATAGGAATAAAATATTTAATATACGACTTCCTTAAAAGAAAATAAATGAAGGTTGGAATGTCAATTAGGGACGAATGGGGGTAATTGATCCATTTCACTAGTCTATCCATCCCTCAACCTAATACATTCAGTGGCAAGAATTGCAAGTTGGGGCACCTTTTCTGGTCAAATGAAGCATATTGAAACACTTTTAAGGGAACTGATGAGGTCATTTTCCTTGACAATTGCTTTGCGCATGGCAATGGAGATGGTATACGTACCACAAATGGTATTTGGCTACGATTCTCGGTTCCTGATTTCAAACCGTCGGTTTCTGGTTTGGTGGGAGGGGAAACCATATTGAATCGTTTGATTCTGGTTCCGGTTCATCATTCCATTCATCGATTCCCGATTTTCGGTTTCACGATTACTACGATTCCAATTTATTTATTACTTTTAATTAATTAAATATATATTTTTTAAATTCAATGTAATTGAATATAGTCAAATAATTAATAGAATTACAAAATTCATTAGATTTGTAACAAAATTCATTTAAAAATTAGATTATATAAGGAAATGTTAGTTTTTAACGATTTTGAATAGTTTTTAACAAATTCAGTTAGTTTATTAACTAAATAATATCAAAATACAAGTCGTTACATGGCTCCAAATTCACGTTCCACGATTTTCGATTCCAGAACCGCCAGTTTGCGGTTGTGAAAATGGTTTACCCGTATTCGAACCGCGGAATCGCCTACTATGGTTCTCAGATCATCTCCAACGGTTTGGTGTAAATTTTGCACTATTTTTTTATAATGGTGCAATTTTTGCACCAAACTTCATCAACAATTTGCTTTAATTCTTAGGCCAAATACAAATATTCTTGAAATATTAATTATTTTTTCACTTATATAAATAAATTACGTTATTCATATTTTATATTATAAAAACTTTTCATATATATCAATAAAAAAACTAAAAAAATCAAGATATTAAAAAAAAGTAGAGAGAAAAAGGGGATATCGCAGTTCTATTCCTTGCACCAAATTTGGTGCAAGAAATAGAGTTGCTTCGTAATAGAACAAAGTTTAGAATTACATTTGAGTAAAATAATGCTCTATTTTGAAATTTTAGAGCATCGTTGGAGACGCTCTTACAGTTTCGATTCTAGCGAATTTCGAGTTCTGATTTTATCCGTCGGTTCTCCCGATTTTCGGATATTTTTAAGCATGTTTATTGCAAAAATAATATTGTACTATTTCCGCATATTCTGTATTAGAGTAAAATTCATACTTTTTACTTTCAATTGAGTATAATAAGAGTCTTATTACATTAAAATAGCAGATTATAAATAGTGTCTTGTATAACTTTGCCCTAGCAAGTAACAATGCTTCTATAATTAAAAAAAAAAAAATACTTAATTAACCTATTTTTTACAACCTGCATTATGAATAGTGTTTGAATTATTATGTCCTTAAATTGTTTATTCTTTTTTTTTTTTTAATAAACGTGTAAATTAAAGATAAGACTTTTAATCTTAGATGATGGGGAGAGTTCACACAATAAATATTAGGATAAAGTTATAAGGTTGATCATGATAAGGTTTTCAATTCTGCCTTAGACATTTGGTCACATTGCTCACCGACAATTAATTGTTTAACATAACCAAAGGCCAAAGTTTAGCATATTCTCATGTTTTGTCCAATGTTTGAAAGAATATTCTTGAAATTTATGTTTTTTAAGTTGGAAAAATTGCATAAAAAATTATTATGCTATTCAATTTTTGTGTGTTTCGCTATTTAACTATTTTTTTTCCGTACAACACATTAAACTAATTTTTTTTTTTTTTTGCATACAAAATATTAAATTTATTTATTTTTGCATTCATGACCCCTTTACTAACGGAGTTAGTTTTTCGCCGTTAAAAAATACTATGTGTTATTGCATGTGACATTTTTTCAAGAGTATTTTATATAGTTCACTCTCAATTAACCTTCAAAGTTTTTTACTTTAGGTCCCTTGCCTTGTAACCTTTTTCACATATCACTAATCTTCTTTTATTTTCAATTTAGCTATTAATATGCATTTTTGTTTTCAATTACGTTGTATTTCCCATTAAATTTAACGTTTATTTTTCACTTTACCTATTAACTGTCAATGTATTTTAGACATTTGTTTTCAATTTCATCGTCCTCCATTAACTTTTAAAGCTAGCACCACCAAAATGAAAGTTAACACCATCCACCATATGTCAACACCATCAATATCATCCTCCACCACCCTCTAACCATCAGCATCACCACCTCTGCCACCATGTCACCACCACCACCACTTTTAAATCCCAGAAATAAAATAAAAAATAAATATTTCACAAAATCAAACATTCATTTAAGAGCCCAGAAAAAATCAAAAACAAAATCCCCTCTCAAAAGACAAAATAATAACAAAAAATGTCAAACATTCCAAAATAAAACAACATTGGTACAAATTAAAAAGAAAAAGAAAAAGAAAAGAAGAGAGATGGCTTCAATTTTTTGAAATCAAAATCAGATCTCAACAATGGATTTGGTAATTTTTATTTAATTTTACCATCTTTTCGCCTTTTCATTACACATCTTCTTTGACAAGTTCATATAATGATTTTGATTAGCCAACCCAACCCAAATCATTTCATTTTAGTATTATGGTTTTTATTGTTATTGTTGTGCGTCAATCACTCACAGGGAATTACGATTTGTGATTAAATCCGTCCTTTAAGATATTTGATTTATAAAGACCTTTATTAGGCTTTCAGTGGGCAATCGACTCCTTTCCGAGTAAGGGCCGGGGAGGGAGAGGGTCTCGAAACCCGTCCGCCACTGGAAATACCACTTCTCGCACAAAATCGTCCTGAAATTAGATTTCAGGCAGCCAACTGTTGGCTCTGAATAACCAGCCCGAAATAACCGGGTTAGAGAATGAAAGTCAGTTCTTAAGACCGAAGTACTTGTCGTCGAGTGTTATTCCCCAGTTTCAGGGTGGGAAGGCTGTCAAACTTGCGTTTCCCCAGGCGCTATGAAATGATGGGCCCAAGTTTCTTTTGGGCCCCAACTTGAGCACGACAAGGTCCCCCCACTGGCTTGGCCGGGGCGCAACAGTCGCAGGGTTTTTTTTCCCAAAGCTGAGCGATGAATTCCCTCGATTACGGTGCCTCTTAACAGTACTCTAAAACTAACATGTACTGGAAAAGTTTTCAAGTTCAATTACCGACTCGTCAAATCCCAGGTAGGCTCTTAGGTGCACATATTTCATAGCACTAGAATTCAAGTGGCATGGCACAGAATAACCATTCTAACATACCAATTGAGCATCAATGTTTCAACAATTAGTCCAAATACAAGATTATTAACCTTCACATGTGCAGAAGCTTGCACATATTACTTTGGTCAGACAAGCCTATCTATCATCAGTAGAAAATCAGTTTCTCTGTCTCCAAGGAAGAAACCTACCTGTTTAGCATTTCTTGTCCAAGACAAGAGTGTACAACTCTTATGTTCCTAACATATTCCGTTCCTAAATGAATGTTCAAATTTTATTTAGGGATACTCTAAAAACGTTAACGTTTTAGACACTTAAATGGCAAAGATGCATAAACATTCTTGTTATCCATTTTCTACGCTTCGTGATTGTGAAGAACATTCTCACTAGTAGTGAAGCCAGAATTTTGTAGGAAGAAGGTAAAAATTATATTAGGGGTAAACAATTAAATGATATTTGACGGTAGCTCGAATGGGGGTCAAAAGTATAACATTCTTCATAAAAGAAAGAAGGTCAAAAATGAGAAAGTTAATGTTGTTACTTGCCACTGATTCCCACCATGGGGGATTACCTATTTTCGCTTCTCGAAATGGGTGTTTGGAAAAGGGAAACGTACAACCAAAAGTAGAATGACTGATATCCACCATGGGATAACCCTTAATTCTCGCTTCTCAAACTTCCCCTCCAGACAATTCCGAAATAGTCATAGATAAAAAAATCATAAAATGAAGATAGAACTACATGGAATCATCCATAATATCCATTTTTCTTACTACCACCAAAACCCTCAAAATTACTTCTCAACGCAGCAAGAATCAGCATCATATGCCCGTAGCAAACATTCTTCATTTTCAAAAAATAAGCCCCAATAAAGGAAGCTTTAAAAAAAAAAAAACAGTTGTTAAATCATACTCCGTCGTAAGAACACAGCAGTAAGATGAGCCCTGGCACTTGGCTACGCTGATGGCTAACTACAAGTGACAATGCATAAGATCATTAACAGTAGCCTATCTTTGGTGTAGAGTTTTCTTCCTTCTTTTCAGGTTGACACTTACAGATACACATCTAACAAAGGCAAGTCTGGGCGTTAACTTGCACTTGCTTCATACACCAGATTGTCACTCAAAAAACATGTTAATCCAAATTCAAGATTCTTATTCAAAATGCCAATCAATCGTACAGCAGAATTTGTACAAGCCATTTGAGTGCACCAGGGTAATGAACACTCTTACATTAAAGGACACCCCAAGTGCACAAAATGATACTTTGAACGAAGAAAAAAGAAAGGAAAAGGAAAAGCTTTAGGAACATTTTGTTAAACGAAAGTCCCATGACCATAATGAGCTAGACAGGTTTACGTATGCCATCTTTCCTCCCCACAAAAATAAATTAAATATCAAAATCTTAACTTGAAGAACACATTTAAACATCAAAGTCTTAAGCTCATAGAATACTATTCTCAGACTTGCTGAGAATTATCTGAGCATGGAACAGATAAAAGACCATTTGAGATTGCTAACCAAGCAACGCCTACTGGTTTTACTAGTAAAATAGTCTGGTACCAACTTCACATTAGTTGAATCCTACTTTCTAGCCCTGGCTTCTTATTGTGTCTGACCTAGTTAATAATCTATTGAAATGCATGTTTGGGAAAGGGAAAAGTAAAACCAAACGCAGACAAACTGATATCCGCCATGGGATTACGCTTAATTCTCACTTATCCACTTTCCCGCTAGACAATTCTAAATAGGCATAGATATAACTAGGGTAGAACTACAAGGTAACATCCATGTATTTTACAACCACCAAAACCCTCAAAATTACTTTTCAGTACAGCAAGAATAAGCATCGTATCCCAGTAGCAAACATTCTTCATTTTCCGAACGGAAAAAGAGCCCGAACGATAAAAGAAACAAAAAAGAAAAAGCAGCTCTAAACAGTACCTCGAAAAGAAAGAACACAGCAGTATCATGAGACCTTGGCAGTGCTGCTATGACCAGTTACAATGAGATAGAATCATGAACAGTAGTCTCTCCTTGGTGGAGTTTTCTGATTTCATACTCCAAATAGTCGCTCTAAAAACATGTTATCCCAAATTCAAGAATCTTATTCAAAATGTCAAACCATCTTACAACAGATTTTGTATAAGCCATTTGAGTGCAAAAGAGTAGTAAACACGCTTACACAAACGGACATCCCAAGTGCACCAAATGATACATTAAATAGATTGGGCACCACATAAATGGAAAGCTCAGAGCACAATCTTTATTCAAAATGTCAAACAATCTTTATGAACATTTCTTTAGTCGAAATGCCTATGACCCCAATGAGCTAGAAGGGTTTAATGTATGCCATCTTACCTCCCCACAAAGGGAGAAACCATTAAAAAGAAAGTGACTTGATTAACTAAACATCAAAATCTTAACTTGAAGAACAAAGTTAAACATCAAAGTCTTAGCTCATAGAATACCTTTCTCCACCTTACGAAGACGATGATGGTTTCATATTCTCGACAAAACCACTACTGAGAAGCCTCTCAACATATTTCCCAAGAATATCCACCTCCAAATTCACCTTCTGCCCAACTTTCTTCAATGGTATAACCACCTCATTCTGTGTATACTCCACCATCATGAAATTAAAACAGCTCTCATCATCAAACACCTTGACTACAGTCAAACTAGTTCCATCAACAGCTATAAACCCTTTTGGCACGATATATTTCAATACTTCCGCCGATGTTTTAACCTTAATCCACAATGAATCCTCTTCCACCTCCATCTCCACTATCTCCCCTGTTCCATCAACGTGCCCCTGAACAAAATGCCCACCCATTCGGGTATCCGGAGTTACTGCTCGTTCCAAATTGACTGCCGATCCTTGCTCGAGATCAAGCAACGAGGTTTTCCTGAGCGTTTCCGGGGCTACACCGACGGTGAACTGGGACAATTCGTTGTCGAATTGGGTAACCGTTAAGCAAATGCCGTTGACGGCGATGCTGTCTCCGAGGTTAACACCACCGAGGACGGTTTTGGCGGTGATGGTCATGTTGAAACCGCCGTCTTGAGCATAACCCAGGTTCTTGATTTGACCCATTTCTTCCACGATGCCGGTGAACAGAGCTTGGATTTGGTTGCGGCGGTGGGGATGAGATTGTTTCAAATTGGGAATGAGTTTGAAAGGGCGAGCTGAGAATTGTGAGAAGATGGAGGGTGGTTTGAGAATGGTGGTGAATTTGTTGAGATTGACTTGGGAACGTGGGGAATAGAGGTGGTTAGATATTGGGATTTTGGGGTGGTTTTTAGATTTCATGGTTTTGGGGATGGTGGAGAAAGATGAGGAAATCGCCATTTTCGTTCGTTTTTCTTTGTTGGTGTGAGGATTTAGGAGGATGAAACTGAAAAGGGTTTGGGAATTTGATGGGTATTTGTGGTATAATTGTTGTTTGAAGAGGCCTGAAGCTTGCCGTTGACAAAGATGGACGGCGAGGAGCTTGCAGGTGCAGTTCTCAGCATTTTTTTTTTTATGGGTATAATAAGGATCCTGGGCCGGCGTGCTCCCGAATAGAATTGTTTTAAACTTTTAATAGTTGTTGTTCGTGACTATTTTGATGATTCACATTTTTGGTATTCATTTTTATTAAGAGTATTTTAGTAAATTTATATTGGTATGCAATATTATTTATCCCTTTTTTCCATTCGATCATCTACCTATTTTCACTTCTATGCGGTACTCATTCATCCCAAATCCGTATATTAAGGATTTTTTTTTTTTTTTTTTTAAGAAGGTATAATAAGGTTAAGTTCACTGATTAATGCAATACAAATGGGAAAAAGAAATGGTATCATGTTTCATGCCTCATCAATTTTATTTATTTTTATTTTATTTTTTGAAAGCCACCATAGTTTCAGATTACTAAAAGCAAGTTCAAATGCTACTCCAAACTTTCTTTTCAACGCTTGCTTTTTATGTGAGCCGTTATATATTAAGCAGTCCACATTTTATTTCAAATTTAAAGCAAGCTTCAAATGTTTCACGATTTGTAAATATCTCATTTCTTGCTTCAAACTTGTCATAAAATTTAATATTACCTTGCATATTGCTTAAACAATAGGGTGCAATCGGAATAAAAGTGACGGATTAGATCCAACTCATAAATCCCAACATTTCAGACAACACCAAGACACTACTATTGAATGGGCAGAAAATTTTGGGGGAAACTAGTTTCCCCTAAATATTATAAAAAGTCTTGTTTTTAACTTAAAAAAATCGGCTCATGAATTTTAAACCAAACTAACCCGAATTTTTGAACCGGTCATTGAACCGGCTTTTAAAATAAAACAGGACTTTTTATAATATTTGGGAGAAACTAGTTTCTCCCAAAACCAACTCTTGAATGGGGCAGTCCAGTTGCCACAACGCCCATGATCCAACGGCAAATATCATTCGACCTATCTCATTGTCCGACCATCATTGATCCCGACCTATCTTCGTCCGACATACGATCATCAACTTGTACAAATTTCTATCAAGCGAATCCACAAAGTCAGGTCGACTTGAAATACTCAAGCGACCTCGACCTACTAACACGTACGTCCGTTTACATCATTATTCGTAACCGCCTGCTACATTCACGGAGACTGTTACGCCCACAACATATTCTTAATTTCAGGGATTCACAACGATCCCCTAACACTACTATATATACCAGACAACATGCAACGTTAAAATGTAATGTCATTTTAACTATTTGAGATTACGTCATTTTCATACAGTTTCTTACAAACTTATAACACGTTATAATATCATCACGCTGGAAGGTCTTAGCCGGAGACCAACTCGGCTAGTCGTTTGTTCGTGGTTTCAGGTCATATATGCTAGGAATCAACCTATTGCTGGACTAAGACTGATCTGGATTGTTTCCTTCGTCATTATTTTGATTCCATTGTCGGAAAACGATAACGCTAATACCTCGAAACCTCACGCAATAGCAAATATGGTGTCTGACGGGCATACCGCCACTTCCTCCAGTGAGCTAAGGCTCGAAAATGCAGGGAGGAACACAGATGCAGAGGCCGACTCAGCTTTGAGAAGGCAGGTCGAAGCTGACAGAGCTCAGCGTAAGTCGCCACAAAGGGGAGAGAGGTCGTTTACCATCGAGAGAGGAGGGAAGCAACTCCCCCTAGGAATGAAAGATAGAGGACTTTGTCAAGAAGAGAGCCCCACCGTGAGGAGAGAAAAAAGTCTAACTCTGTCTCCCACCAAAGAAGCGACTTGGATATTAGGGAGTTTCTTACCTTAAAACGGAGATTAGATAACATGGAGGGAGATTGGGAAGCAACCAATGGAAAAGTCGAACAAAATGACTGTACTCTTCAACCCCTGGCCAAGGATATACTCGACAAGAGGCCTCCTGCTAGGTTCAAGCTGCCCACATTAGACAAGTATTCAGGCACGACCAATGCCTTAAATCATATGCAGCATTTTGAGGCCACTATGTGTTTGGTCTCTTCTAAAGATGACGTTCTATGCAAGGCATTAACCAGCACCTTCACAGGTCCAGCACTGACTTGGTTCCGTGGTCTAACCACTGGCTGCATCACCTCATGGAGTTATATGAGCAAGAAGGTCCTTGACAGGGCCTCAATAGTTGGGGCTCGTAAGAAAACAGTCACTTATTTGAACAACATGATTCAGGGCAAGACATTGAGTACTGTGAGATACTTTACCAGGTTCAAAGAGTTGGTACACCAAATTGAGGAAGACCTCATGGATAGAGAAGTCATCAACTTCTTTAGAAATGGTGTGTCCCCTCCTGATCTGGATTATGAGCTACAGGTTAGGAGAGCGACCACGAGGAAAGAGCTGTTTGAGAGGGCCTATGATGTGGCTGTAGCCAAGGAAAGGAAGGAGAGAAAAAAGGACAAGGGCTCTAAACACACTGAAGTTGGTGAGTCGACAAAGGGGGGGACAGGCGAAGCATAATGACAAAAAGGGGAAAACAGAACTAGGGCGACGAAAAGAGTCCCCGAAAGTTTCACCCCACTCACAGTTAGTCGGACTAAGATTATGAACACAATCGACCTAGGTTCTCCTACCCCAATGATTGCTCAAAATAAATTCAGAAGGGATAACAGTAGGTACTGTGATTACCACAAGGACACCGGGCACATAACGGAGGAATGTATGAGTTTGAAGAGAATCATCCAAAAATGGGTGAATGAAGGAAGGTTGGATAGGTTCGTGAATGGAGATCATCCTGCATGAGGAGATTGACCTACAAGAGTTGTGCATGAGCCAAGGTAACCTAGATTGACGTTAGGGGTGATAGCTGAGGAGACGAGCAACAATACGCTTAAGGACATGATCTTCCTATTGAACAAAGCTCCCTACGTACCCCCCAGAAGCTGTGTCCAAGAGGAGGTGATCAGTTTCTATCCTTACGATCTGGTTGCGAGCATGGCTGCAAGGGAGCAAATTTTAGTAATTTCAGGGCTCATTGATGATTGCACGTCAAATAGAATCTTGGTCGACACGGGGGCCTGGAAGGATATTCTCTACTACAAAACCTTCCTCGATATGGGATTGACGGATGCAAGGTTGTCACCAATCATAGGGTTGATGACAAGGGGCAGATAGAGTTGGAGGTCGAAATCGGACTACATCCTTTGAGAACAACAGATAAGGTAACATTTATACTCATTGACGTTATAAGTAATTATCATGTTATATTGGGTATACCTGGACAGGTTGCTCTAGGGATGGTACCATCAATCCCCCATCAAAGGGTCAAGTTCCCTACCATGTTGGGAGTTGGGTGTGTCCTAAGCACATCTAGAGAGTACCTAGATCACGTGCTCCGGTCCATAAAGAAGAGGGAGTTTGAAATTGATACTGCAGAGGCGAGCTGGGAGTTCTCAAAGTCTGCCACCACTACTTCCAGATTATCTACGATCAAGTGTATAGAAGAGGCAACCTATCCCTCACATTACCAAGTCATAACTGAGCTGACATGTCCCTCTGAAAACACTTGGGTCGCGACAGATACAGTTTTGGTCGACCAGATTATCATAGGGGACCTATGCCTCCAAGTCAACCAAAACTCAGGGGCCTCCAGCGGGGAAATAGTTATTGAGCTAGATGGCATGATTGAAGAATAAGCTCCACACTTGGGAGCTGAGGAAAGAAAAAGGGTCAGAGAGATCATCGTCAAAACTCTGCAGTTTAGAGACGGTCCAAAAATGGAGCCAGTTGACGAACTAGAGGATGTAGAAGTCAACCGTTCTTACCTCGAGCAAAAAATCAGAATAGGGAGACAGCTGTCACCAGAAGAAAGGGTGGAAATAGTAGACCTATTGAAGAAAAGTACTGATGTCTTTGCTTGGAGAATAGATGACATGAGGGGTGTCAAAGAGGAGGTCGTTTTGCATCGTTTGGAGGTCAACCCCACCATGAAGTTCAAAAGCCAAAGGCTAAGGGTTTTTGCTGCAGACAAAGAAATGGCCATCAAACAAGAGGTAAATAAACTCCTTAGTGCAGGTATAATCAGGGAGGTGTCCTACACTACTTGGCTGGCAAATGTAGTGATGGTTAAGAAGGCCAATGGAAAGTGGATAATGTGTGTCGACTTCACTGACCTAAACGTAGCTGTAAAAGTACCCAAATTTGGACCGCTCCCTTTCGACGCACGGGAAACACCGCAGACTCACACAAACGTGATCTCGAACACCCATAGCCTTCAAAAACCCCAAAAACCACCAACTATACCAAGATGAAGTATGCTTCAATATGATTTTCTAATTTCTAGATCATGAAATGATTTGGATGGAAAGAATTGACAATTTGGGGAGCTTTATATAGATTTCAAAAAGTTTTGATGACCTTTCAGTGAATAGTCACAATTCTGATCGGGTGAAACCTGGTCGTCTGAGTTGATCTGCTCCAACCCGTGCATGTATAAGTGGGGGCACGAATCAGATCTGCGTCATAGCCGCTTAAATCAAGACCCATGATTTGACCTCCCCTAATCCACTTGAATCAGAGTCGAGTTGTTTCCAGTTGCGCAGGTCTCTATCGATGGAAATCGCCGACTTGAAAAGACATATTTATATGACATCAACAAAGGCATCAAGACCCATGATATGACCTCCCCTAATCCACTTGAATCGGAGTCGAGCTGTTTTCGATCTGAAACTCGTGAGCCACCCGAATCACATGATGCATGCGCATGGGCTGAACCATCCAACTGGGTGAGCTGGACAAAACTTTTAAACTCCTTAGCTCCTAGCGACGATGCGGTCTCCCTAATGCGATATAGCTTAGTTGAGCTAGCTAAAGGCTGACCCTATGGCCCACTAGGTTGACCCAAGCAAAAAGAATTCTGGTATTCCAGATCGGTCAATCAAGATGATCCTCCGTTATTTCCATTTCCGTTCACGAACAAGCAAGTCTTGACCGGAACCACTTGATTAACTCCTCATTTGATGGATTCATTTAAACACATGAATCACTTGCCTTCTTTATGCAATATGGTTTAGAACATTTTTGTAATCATTTGTTTGTATAAATTTTCATTAGTTGTTGATATAAAAGTTTTCATTTACTATATGCTTTGCCATGCGTCATTCCAAAAAAAATTAAATATTTTTTAGCTATTCATCAAATAGTTGACAATATAATTGAGTTTTTATTTCCCACCAACGAAATTAAAAAAAAAAAAAAAAAAAAAAAAGAAGACCTCCATGTCTCTAATCCCCCTACTGCTGCTGGTTACTATGAAAAGCTTGAAGTTTATGTTATATCTATTTCCTTAACATGTCCCCGCAAGATGGACGATCATTGAGTGAGACCAATCTTGACCATTAATGCTTGAAACCGTGCCCGAAGAAGTGGCTTTGTGAGGATGTCTGCTAGTTGATCATTACTAGAGATGAAGGAAACACGTAGTTTGTTGTTTTGAACAAGCTCACACACAAAATGATAATCAAGACCAAGGTGTTTCATACGAGAATGAAACCGTGGATTGGCTGCAACATAAGTAGCACCTAAGTTGTCACAATAAATCACCGGAGATGACACTTGTGGACAAGCGAGCTCATGAAGAAGATTTTGGAGCCAAAGAAGTTCCGTATTGGTGGCAGCCACAGCCCTATATTCTGCTTCGGTGGATGATCGGGCTAGTGTTCTTTGTTTCTGGGCACTCCAAGAGATAGCATTTCTGCCCAAGTAAACAATGTAACTGGTGGTGGAGATATATGAGTCAGTATCACCCCCCCAATCAGCATCTGTAAACGCATGAAGTGTGAGGGGGTATCTTTGCGATGAGAAGACCATGTGAGGCTGTCCCAACTAGACATCGGAGCACACGTTTGAGAGCCAACCAATGATCCTCTGTATGCTTGTGTATGAATTGAGAGAGTCGATTGATGGCGAAGGAAACATCAAGCCGTGTCAAGGATAAATACTGCAGGTTACCGACAAGAGCCCGAAACTCAGAAGGATCTGCCAAGGGAGTTCCCCGGTGAGCTGAGAGGGGAGGTTGAGGAGCCATGGGTGTAGGAACTGGTTTGGCCTCCAACATGTTTGCACGAGCTAGTAAATCAGTAATGTATTTATGTTGACTGAGTAAGATACCTTGGGCGTGTGGCAGAACTTCTACTCCAAGAAAGTATGACAGAGCCCTAAGATCCTTAAGTGAAAATCATGATGAAAATTGTGTGATGAAGGAGGATAACATGTCATGGTGGGGCCCGGTGATAATGATGTTGTCAACATAGACCAAGAGATAAATGACACTACGAGGATGATGCAAGGTGAATAGAGAGGAGTCCGAGATACTGTTCTTAAACCCAAGTTGGAGTAGATATGATCTAAGCTCATTGTACCATGCCCGAGGAGCTTGTTTCAACCCATAGATAGCTTTACGTAGCTTGCAAACATATGATGGATTGGCCGGATCAAGAAAGCCGGGTGGTTGACTCATGAATACGTCTTCGATCAGAGTGCCTTGAAGAAAGGCATTATTGATGTCAATCTGGCGGAGAGGCCATCCCTGAATAGTGGCAAGAGTAAGAATAGTACGTACCATAGCGGGTTTGACAACCTGACTGAATGTTTAAGAATAATCAATACCCGGGCGTTGATGAAATCCTTTGGCAACAAGACGTGCTTTTATTCTTTCGATGGATCCATCGGGGTTGTACTTGGTTCGATAAATCCACTTGCAACCAACAAGATTCTGGGAAGGAGAGGGAGGTACCAGATCCCATGTATTGTTATGTAAGAGAGCATCAAACTCTTTTTGCATGGCATTACGCCATTGGAGATTTTTGAGGGCTTGGGTTATGGTAGTTGGTTCGGTGGTTTGAAGAGAGGCTTGCAGGTTTAATTTCTGGATTGGCTTATGTATATTGTTTTGTGATCGAGTGATAGGGCGGAAAGGGGGGACAATATCAGGAAGGGGAATGGAGATGTTGGGCTGAGGGAGCGACCGCGCGGGTAAGGGGGGCGATCGCGCGATGTTTTTGGACAAAGGGGGCGATTGCTCCCGTCCAAGGGGCGATCGCGCGATCTGTCTGGTTGGGCCTGGTTTAGTGGCAGAGGGGTAGGTGTGTGGGCAGCTGGGGAGGCTATATCAGGCTAGTTTGTAGGAGGGTTATTGGTAGAGGGGGAGGAGTGGTCGGGTGGGTTTTGGGTGATGGAATGAGAAGGGAGAAGCGGAAGTGAGACATCACACCAATCATTGATCGTGAGAGCGGGAGTGGGGGGAGTGGACCGAGATTCAAAGGGGAAGACTGACTCAACAAACTTGACATGACTAGATGTGTATATTTTGTTGGTGTTGGGTTCGAGGCAATAGTAGGCACTTTGAGTAGCTGAGTAACCAACAAAGACATAGGGAATGGAGCGGGGATCAAGTTTGTGAGAGGTGTAGGGACGTAGCCATGGGTAATAGAGACACCCAAAGCTACAGATTTTGAGGTAGTTGGGATGTTGTTTGTGGAGAATAGAGAATGGTGAGTGGAGATTTAAAGTGGGTGTAGGCATGCGATTTGTGAGGTAACATGTGGTAGAGAGAGCATGAGTCCAAAAGGTATGAGGCATGGAAGAGTGGGTGAGGAGAGAGAGAGCCGTTTCAACGATATGTCGATGACGGCATTCGAAATAAGCATTGTGCTCGGGTGTATGGGGAGGGAAAGTGAGATGTTGGATACCATGGGAGGCTAGAAGGGTACGAAGACCAAGATATTCTCCTCCGTTATCACTGTAGATGGTTTTGATGGATCGATCAAAATATTTTTCTACCATGGTTTTGAAGGTGGTGACGACGGTGAGGGCATCGTTTTTGTGTTTCAGAGGATAAAACCAAATGTATTTGGAAAAGTGATCAACAAAGATAATGTAGTATTTGTAACCATCATGAGAGAGAAGAGAGGATGTCCAAACATCACTATAGAGTATATCAAGAGGACCAAAAGAACAAATAGTGTTATTATAAAAGGGTAGCTTGTGACTTTTATTACAATCATAAGAGTTGCAGTGAAAATCACTAGAACTAGGAATTCCTAAGTGAAAACTGTTACTAAGATGACGTAAAATAGAAAAGGACGGGTGACCTAATCGATGATGCCAATTTGAAGTAGAAGAGACGAAAGCGGAGTGAACAACGGAGTGAAAGGGATGCCATTCATAGACGCCGGATTTAAGATGACCTTGAAGGAGGATTGCCTCGGTGTGATTATCCTTAACAACAAAGGAATCAGAGAATTTATAGATAGAGATATTATTACGAGACAAATTAGGAACATGAAGAACATGATTAAGTTTAAAGGAAGAGGAAGGAGTGAGGAGAGAAGTAGAACCAATGTTTGAGATAGGTAGGTCGGATCCATCGCCAATGACGAGTTCATTAGTGCCATCAAAGGGGCAATGGAGAGAGAGATTTTTGAGGTCATTGGTGGCATGATGTGTGGTGCCGCTGTCAAGGAGCCAATCGGGATGAGGAGCAAGAGAGGAGGTAGTGATGGCATAGAGAGAGTGGGTGGATGGTTGGCGATATGAAGGGTTAGGACAAGGGTTGTTGTTTTGAGGTGGGGATGGTACATTGGCGTTGGGATATTGTCTGCGGAAGGCGGGGCAGTAGGAGAGGGTATGGCCAATTTCTCGGCACCATTGACACTTGCCTTGGTGGGTGTTGCGGGTTTGGTCGGGGGATACCATAATAAGGGGTTTGTTGGGGTCATCGGAGTTGGGTATAGGAGAGAGATCGATGGAGGAGGCCATAGCTTATTGGCGATGGGAAGGGGTTAGGCCGGGTAAGAGGGAGGTGGGTATGACAAAGAATTTAGGATCTTTGCTCTGATACCATGTTAGAGAATAGAAGACAAATACTTTGGGGCATAAAAGCCTTAGCTTCTTTGTATTGATACTAGAGTATATATATACAAGGATACATGAATCCTATTCCAACTCATATTGTATTTATTTAGCACTATTAGAAAACTAAATGCTCTAAACATAATTAGGAAACATGAATCCTATTTCTACTCATATTGTATTTAGCACTATTAAGAAACTAAATACTCTAAACATAATTAGGAAACTAGATATACAATGGAATAAGGAAACTAGATATTACAAAGGAATTAAAAAATATCTATTTTCTTAACAGTTTATACTAGTGAAACGGAGAAAAAGAAAAATAGCACAATCTTATACTCCCTCCTCCCACATCAAGGTTTCATGGGTGAGTTTACACGCTTTTTAAGAATTTTTTTTAAAGTGAGTAGAAAATTAGAGGAGAGAGAATGTAAAAGTTAAATGAGTGGTAGGGAATATGAAAGAGAATGTAAAAGTTAAAAGTATTTAATAGAAGAGAGAATGAGTGGGAGGAATAGTAAGTTAATGATTGATTTTTTTTGTAAATATGTTAACTTTATAAGGGTATAATAAATGATTTTTTTGTAAATATATGGAGATGATAAGGATATAAATATATGGAAAACTTTCCATTTAAAAAAGGAAACCTTAAAATGGGATGGACCAAAAGAAAAAGGTGGAACCTTGAAGTGGGAGGAGGGAGTATTTAGAATCTACTTTAAGTTCTCATTCCATGCAACTTTAGCACACAAATTAGTTCTCGTACTTAGGGTGAGTTTGGCATTGCTTCTGATTCCCTGAAAGTGATTTTTCAAAAGTGATTTTAGAAAAATCGATTATTTGTAATAAATACTAAAATTTATAAGTATGTTTGGATAGTATATGTTCAAAACTGATTATTGAAGATAAATACTAAAAATGACCTTTATGATATGTATTTCGATATAATAAATGTATAAAAGAGATAGATGTTATTATTGTAAAAACAACACAAATAACAGCTTCTAAGAATCACTTTTAGCAAAAGTTGGGTCATAGCTGCTTCTACAAAACACAGTTTTTTACGTTTTAACAGCTTAAATTCATAATCAATATAGTTATCCAAACGCTATTAAAAGTGATTTTGAGTTTCAAAAGTGATTATAAGCCACAAAAAAACACTTCCAAACTCACCCTTAATATGGCATGAACCGCAATTTTAATAAAATAGTTTGATTTGATTTTGAAGAGTTAGACCTTAAATCAAACTGAATGATTTATTAATTTTTTGAGACTGAGTAACCGAACTGCATAGTTTATAGTTTGTGATGCTACCATGGGAAAATTTGGTTGCACAGGGACTGAATAAAACGGGATACTCCGGCTCCTTCCTTGCAGAATGGTTTGCCTACACACAAGAAAGCACGTTAACTAGGTCGGGGGTGACTCCGGCGAACCCCCTCCGGCGTGAGAATGAGGTCAGTAGTTCAAGGTGGACAGTGTATCAATGGAAGCTTTAGAGAGAGAGAGAGAGTAGAGAGAGATAGACCTGGTTCCCAATGAGCCATTCCTCTAGTTTTATACCCTCAAGCCCCCATGTGCCTTGCACATGGGGGACACGTGTCAATCATCCACAAAGGGTCTCCAACCACTTTCCTATTAGTGGGATTTCACTGTTCACCTGATCAAATCAATCTACAGTGAACTGCAGAGCACCGAAGCAGGATATCCTTCTGCCTAAGCCGCAAGCGACAACAGGCTTTCAGGCGGCTATGTCCACGGTGCGACTTAGCATGGACACTATGGTTCTCGCCATAAGGATTCTACTGTTCACGCCAATTACCAGGGGTCTGCCTCGCCCTTTTTCACTTCCCTATGTCTCTAAGCGGGATGAACCTATCTCGCAAGGGCCTTCCCGCCATTGGGCCATACTTATGGTCAATATAAATCAATGGGGCCTTTATTCCATTACTCTATTAGGCCCATTAGGTTGCCTTTGGGCCCATTTGATCTTAGACCCAATCACATTTTATAATATCGCATCAGAAGCCCCCAATTTCGAGACCTGGATTATTCATGATCCAGGCGAGAAATTCGTCAGGTTGCTGTAAGTACCCAAATCTGGCTCATGCCTTCCGGTTAAATTTCCCGACAATTTCGGTAAGTTTCCCGGTAATTCCCCGGACCTTCCTAGTGTTCCGAAAATATTTCGGAACTGTTCCAAAACAATTAAAGGCTGAAGGGGAAGCTTCCTAATTAAGAAACACGTTTTTCTTAATTAGGAAATGTTCTAGAATTTGCCACCTTGCATGATTCTAGAAACATGCTGAGTCACAAGGGATAATGCCGCACGGCTGCATTAGCCAAGGACCTATAGCCGCACGGCTTCATTGGCGATTCCCAGACTGCCTATAAATAGAGCCCTCCTCTACCCATTTTACAACAACAACAATATCAACAACATCACACACAATACGTAAAATACCCTCCCAAGAGCTGTTGGAAGTCCAAGAAGGTGAAGAAGAAGGCCAAGAAGCCACCTCCCTCCTCCTTGAAGATCCCAAGATCAACCTTTCCACCTAGCTCCATCCAAAGAAGAAGAGGAAGCCATTGGTAACCTCTCACGCCCTAAACTTGCATCCTAATTGCTCTATGTGATTCTAATTGCTCATTGCATTTCATATATTGCTATTATCTTGTTTGGGACTTGGTAGATTAAAGATCATATCTTTATTCCCCTTTCCCCCTTTTGCATGCATTAAGCATCCCTTGCCATTAAAGATGTAATCTTTTGAATCAAAGGTGCATCCTTTGCACCCAAAAACCCTATTTTTACACAAAAATATCATCTTCATGCATCATTTGCATATAAAAATCCAATCTTTATGATAAAAATACATCCTTTGCATATGAAATCCTTTTTCAAGCATCCTTTGCATTAAAGATCATATCTTTATCCAAAATTAGCATCCTATGCTTTCAAAAATGCAATCTTTATGCATCCTTTGCATATTTGAATCCCAATTTCTTCATAAAAATGCATCCTTTGCATAAAAATCATGTCTTTATGCATCCTTTGCAAATAAAGATCACTTCTTTAAATCAAATGCATCCTTTGCAACCCAAAATGTCATCTTTTCACTAAATATGTCATTTTTACATGCATTCCCCCATGTCCCCATTAGCAACCTTGGGACGGACCGGTGTAAAAGATCCTATCTTTACATCGTTCCTTCCATAAAAGGTTCCATAATTTCTTTAGAAAGGGACAACCTTGAACCCTATATTTCCGATTATCACTTAAGACGAGTATGAAGCATCTATATGAGCTCGACCGTCTTAAAGTGTAGGATTGATGGGCTAAGAACATTCCTTCCTAAAGAACCTCATTTTGTGACTATAAAAGAGAGTCATTCTCTCGATCACGCAAGTTCCGAGGTTAAAAATGCGATGATCACAAATCCAAGATGAGGACTGGATCATAATCCCGAATACATAAAATTCCAAGGAATCCCGAGCGACAACCAATAAATGATTTGTACGTCCGGAAGACAACTTGGGACATTCCCCCCAATTTTCAAACACATGCACACAAGAAAGCACGCAAGCAAGCACGATTAATGAAATCTTGGGAGACTTGCTCCGGCAAGGCACCTTGGGTGAACGACGATCCGTTTTTCCCAAGGGGTAACTTAACCTCCGAACCCATAAAACCTTTTTTTCAAAGTTTTGAGGTAATCAAAATGGCGTGGCGACTCCGTTTTTCAAATTAAACCGGATGTCTTCAAACTCGCGTGAATTTCCAAATACACAAAATTTGGGGCACACATTCACAGTTTGGCGACTCCGCTGGGGACATCCCAAAGGAGAAAAGCTTTATTTTCAAAACAAAAAAATCGATACTAGGTATATAGGTGGAAACCACTTAACCTTCCTGTATCGTTCCCTAACCCGGGGCTTGGGATAACCGGTGGTTTAACAATCCCACGTACCAGTATCCCTTTTCGAAAAAAAAAATTTTGAAAAAAAATAAAAGAAAGCTTTTCCCTTTGAGCGGGTTAGACTCCCGTCGCTGATTTCATTAATCGTGCTTGCTTTCTTTACCTTGCATTGCATCATTTGCATCTTGGAATCTGTGCATACTTTGAACGGGAAACAACCCGAAAAATAGCAAAGGAGTGGAACCTGGAAAATTGATCCATGCAGTCGTACGGCTTAATCCTCCTTGGGTTCTGACCGGGTGACCTCAGTGGCAATTCCACCAGGAAAAATCAAGGTTAATCTGACAGTCCTAGCAGCTTGGGGCTACTCAGCTCCATGACTGACTGGGGCTCCCAGAAAATTTACGTGCTTACGTGCTGCATTTTCCCCGTCCCGAAAATCATTCCTTTAAAACACATTTATGAAAATCTCTGTTTTAACTCAAAAAGGAACATTTTTAGGAGATCGGACACTACGCGCACCTGATATATCCTGTACACTTTGCACGCACGTCCTTCAAACCCGGAGTGGTTCCAGCTGCAGTCACGGACAGCCTTACGATGCTCCCGAGCGCGCACGGAATCATTCCAACCTCCCCATGGCAGCCAGTGTCGACCAATGCACAGTCCGTGTCACACGTTTCAAAAAATCGTGACTTTTGGTTGGTTTTTGGTCTAGTCCGTGTCATATAGCCCAGTTGCATACCCTCGTAAAGGTCAAGCCTTAGTTCATAACGGAAGCCAAGATTTTTCGCTCAAGCGGAACTCTGCCAAAATTCCGACAAGGAAAAATTGGTAGAACCTTGACTCCGACATTGACTTTGACCTTGACCCGCACGGAATGCGTAAGAGTCGAGACCGAGTCTTTGCCAACAAATCAAAAGATCTTTCGCTCAAGCGAAGCTCTGTCAAAATTCCGACAAGGAAAAATTGGCAAGATCTTGACCCGGCATTGACTTCGATTCTGACTCACGCACTGCGTATGCAACGAAGTTCAATGTGACACTGTGTCATCCGATTTTTACCGCCCGACCCATGCCTATTATCTTCTCGGACATTACCGAAAAGTCGAAACGTCATTCGCTCAAGCAAAATTCTGCCGAAATTCTGTTAAGGCTGAAAAACGAGACTTTCCCGGTACTGCCTTGACTATAATCCGCATCGCTCGTGCGTTAAAAGGTCCTATGACCCGCTAGACCCGTTAGGAGCGTTCTTTACTCTCGGTCGGTGGGATCCGCGTGCCCTATAGGACCCTCGCCCGGGGCTGTCCACCCTGGGAGGTCAAAATACAGGTGGAATACGAGGGGCTTATAGACGTAGTGACGGAACCCACTGATCCAGGATCTAGAGTAGTTGCGAAAAAGAAGGGCAAATTCCCTTTTCCAACCAAATAGATATTAATAAAAGACACTGTTTTAAGTAAACTGGAAGATTCTAATTTGCATATTGCTTGAGCCTTCAGCCTAAACACCTACCCCGAGTCTAAACCTTTCCTATCCCTTTCCTGCAGCGAGAAAGAAGTGGGTGAGAACACCGGGTCAGCGACTTGTTAGCGCAGAATTCTCAGAAAGTTAGCCAGAATCCTCAGTTTTGTCAGCTTTCCAGTGTCAAAATGTCCAACATGGTAATCAACAATGGTAATGACCAAGTAGTCGGAGAGGCCATCCCAGTTCAACCCAAGCCCCATATCTGGTATGATGTATGCGACTGTGAGGACTGTCTGGAGTATGAGTATCAAGAATGGATTAATGAAGACGCTCCTTCAAGAAAGAAGAAGAAGAGGAAGTCTACGCAGCAGAAATTAAAAGAAAGGTATGAAGCCGGAGACAAGAGCGTCGAAACTCTGGGGGAGCCTTCCGGCAAGTTTGACTACTACGTCGCTATGCCAAAGAGCCCGCCAAGGAGCCCATCATTCAAAGCACAGTCCAGCCTGACATCCCCGTGATCAGTGACCCTCTTGAAGCAGAGAATTCCGAATTCGTTGCCATCATAAAGTTCAATAAGAAGCTAGCAGATCTAGAAGCGGAATATAGAAAGCCTATTGAATATGTAGCCAGTCAAGGAAGAATTAAGATCCCTTCTGAAGAAGACTTCATCAAGATTATCCAGGCCAACCCTCCGCTGGGCTATACCGACAAGGTCGTGGTGTCCAAGATCGCAAAGAGAAAATGAGTTATCGCCAGCCGCATTGACAAGATGAGTCAGACTCTTCAGTCAATGAGTCCAGCCGTCACTGACGAGCTCGCCGAGAGATTGCATCAAGCTACTCTAGCTCCCTCACCATCTTTCCACTGCACCGGCCCGTCAATGATTTCCGGCAAGTTTTTGATCAATTTGAAGTCTCCAACTTTCGAAGAATGCCGACAAGACCGCTACTCCCTGTGGCAACAACAAGAAGAAGGAGTGAGATCCCTGGTCCAACCCTTGTCAAACACCCTCGAGTCAATAAGTAGTGTAGGGTCCGTAGTCCGTAGCATCTATTCGCCGAGTCAGAATCTTTGAATTCCAGTCTTCCGAGTCATCCGAAGGCCTCACGCCTGAGGACTATCGAAATGTAATCGATGTCATCTTTCCCCTTATTTTGAATGAAATGACAGATCTTTCTGAGTATCCTCTTATTGCCAACTTAACAAATGATAAATTAACTCAAAACTTAACAACAGTTAATAATGAATCATTTGAACAAGATGCAAACACACTAAATGAACAATACATTAAAGAAATCTTTAAGCAGGTTACAAAAAAAGAGGAAAACCGGGCCCAAGCTGCCGAGGAGGTTTTGACAAGTGTGAACTTGGGTACTGTCGAGGAACCTAAAGAGACACAGATTGGAAACTTCTTCCGTGGAGGTTGAACGGGACGACCGATCGATATGCTCGTAGAATACGTCGACGTGTTTGCATGGTCATACAGTGGATATGCCGGGCTAGACAGCTTCGATAGTAGAGCACGTAATCCCTCTAGCACCGCATGCTAAGCCGCAGCGTAAACCGAGAAAGATCAAGACAGAATGGTCTCTACAGGTCAAAGAAGAAATTGAGAAGCTACTGCGGGTAGGATTCATCAGAGTCATTGAATATCCGACAAGGTTGTCCAATATTGTGACCGTAACCAAAGCTAATGGGAAGGTGCACTTCTGTGTGGATTTCCGAGATCTGAACAAGGCCAGCCCCAAGGACGATTACCCTTTACCAAACATAGACATCCTGGTGGACTCCACCGCCAACTACGAAGTAAAATCCTTTGTTGATGGCTTCGCAGGCTACAACCAGATCAAGATGGCCGAGGAAGACCAAGAAAAGACAGCCTTCACCACATCGTGGGGAACCTACTGTTATACAGTAATGCCATTTGGGCTCAAGAACGCCGGGGCTACTTATCAAAGGGCAGCGACCGCGCTTTTTCATGACATGATCCACAAGGAGATTGAGGTCTACGTAGACGACATGATAATTCACTCCAAAGGAGAGGATGGGCAGCACTTTGTTGACCTGCGGAAGTTCTTTGAGAGTCTGAGACAACATTCCATGAGACTAAACCCTGCTAAATGCACCTTCGGAGTGACAAGGGGAAAAGTGCTTGGGTATATGGTCACGGAGCGAGGTATCGAAGTTGACCCCCAAAAGATCAAAGCCATTATGGACATGAGGCCACCTCAAACCTGCATGTAAGTCAAAAGCTTTATGGGAAAACCGCAAGACATCACCTGCTCAATCCGCTGACCACTATGTGCGAGCCCATCTTCAAGCTCATGAAGAAGAATGTAGACACAAAATGGACCGAAGAATGCCAGGATGCTTTCGACCGCATTAAGGCGTACTTAGTACATCCTCCTAAGCTATGCCCCCATATAGACGTAAACCTCTTCTCGCTCTATCTCACTATCACCGATACGGCAATGGGGCTATCTTGCTCAGGAGAAGAAAGACTCTCGGGTAGAGAATGCCATTTACTTTGTCACGGAAGCTGCAGTGGAAGTGAGCTCAATTACTCAAGATGTGAAAAGACTGCGTGGCAGGACTGGTCTAGGTAGTCGGCAAGTTGAAGCATTATATGCAAGCCCACCCTGTGAATTTGGTCTCGAAAATGGACCCCATCAAATACATCTTTGATAAGCCTTCCCTCTCGATGCGTCTAGCAAAGTGGTCCTTCTTCTTAGCAGAGTACGACATCAACTATGTGACCAGAAAAGCCATCAAAGGCCAATCATTGTCAGACCACCTGGCGAACTTCCCCAGTAATGAGGACAGAGGGCCTGAAACCCAATTCCCGGATGAAGGGATCTTTGCAGTTGAGCCTGAAAACCGATGGCAATTAGTCTTTGACGAAGCCGCTAACAAAAGAGGAAACGGCATCGGGATGCTACTGGTCGATCCGAAGGATGAGAACACGCCAATAGCCCTCAAGTTGAACTTCCCTGCCATGAACAATGTCGCCAAGTACGAAGCCTGCATTGCTGGTTTGGAGGCTGCCTTAGAAAGGAATGTCAAGGAGCTTGAAGTTTATGGAGACTCAGCCCTGATCATCAACCAGGTCTCCAACAAATGGAAGACTGTGGACCCTAATCTTCAGCGGTATCATGCCCATATGGAGGAGTTGACTGGACAGTTCAGAGAAGTAACTTTCCACTACTTGCCAAGGGAAAAGAACAGATTCGCAGATGCCCTAGCTACTCTAGCCTCATTGGTAAAAATCCCCGAGGGAAAAGCCATAAAACCCTTCCGAGTGGATAGAAGAGAAGCCCCAGCCTTCTGTTGTGAAGTAGACCTGGGACCCGAGCCTATAAAGGAACCCTGGTACAATCAGATTTACCAGTTCCTCAAAGATGGAGAGTCAGCTTTCAGAGACGAAGAAGGTAGACCAAAAGAAGGTGTCAGAGCCAAGAGCTTGCAAGCCCTGAAAAGGTTGGCCTCCCATTATGTCATTCTAGGAGGCAACCTGCATACAAAAGCGGTACCAAGGACCACTCCTCTTATGCGTCACTCAATAAAAGGCCAAAGAGTTGATGACTGAAGTCCACAATGGTCCTCGCGGTCCTCATATGAATGCCGTGAGCCCCGATGCAAGTGATCCTCGTAATGGGTTACTACCGGATTTCCATGGAAACAGATCGTGTCCAAAGACGTCCGAGCATGCGACAAGTGCCAGCGGTTTGCCAACCTCAACCATCTCCCGCCTCATGACCTGTACTGCATGACGACTCCTTGGCCGTTTGCAACCTGGGGTATTGATGTGATAGGGAAAATAGCCCCGGCAGGAAGCAATGGACACGAATTTGTGCTAGTAGCCATCGACTACTTCACCAAGTGGGTAGAGGCCAAGTCCTACAAGATCCTCACCTCCAGAAAGGTTGCCCAATTTATCAAAGAAAACATAATGTGCAGATATGGGATGCCTAATGAGATCATTTCTGATAATGGGTCGCACTTTGAAGGGGACTGCGATAGGTTGCTGTCAGAATTCAGAATCACTCGCCACAAGTCATCTCCGTACGCACCTCGCACTAACGGTAGCCGTGGAAGCCGCTAATAAGATGCTCGAACGGATCATCCGGAAAATGGCCACCCGTGGTCGTGATTGGCCCGAAAAGCCGCACTTGGCACTCGGGGCTACGTAACGTCTGTCGAACAGCCTACAAGAGAAACTCCTTTTGCCCTAACCTACGGGATGGAAGCAAGGTGTTACCTGAGTTGGAAATCCCGTCATTAAGGGTCCTCCCGGAAAACAGTGTCAATGAAGTAGAATGGTTGCGTAGCCGGCATGATGAGTTGGACACGCTTGATGAGAGAAGGCTAAAAGCCATGGAACACACCCGAGCCTATCGAGAGGCGAATGGCCGCAGCGTTTGACAAAAAGGTCAAATCCAGACATCAAAGAGGGTGACTTAGTGTTGAAAGTGAAGCCCCTACCAGAGACAACCCCGGGAAAATGGGAACCCGTGTGGATCGGCCCGTATGTGGTGCGTAAGATACTATCGGGAGGAGCCATGAAGCTTGCAGACTGGACGGCAATCCCTTTGTCCACCCAAATAACGGTGATAAGCTCCGAAGGTACTATGTCTAAAAGAAAAAAAAATAATAAAATAAAAAAAGTGCAAAAAGAGTAATACCCACTAGGCCGAAAACCCCAAAAAGGCGGTCTAGGCAAAGACAAATGGTTGCACATAAAAAAAAAAAGAAAAAAATATTAGTGCAAAAAGAGTAATGCCCAATAGGCCGAAAACCCTAAAAAGGGCGGTCTAGGCAAAAACAGTGACATAAAAAATAGTTCACCAGAATGAACTACGAAGACCTAAGCCCCTTAGTCTTTCTTGTAAAAGGGGAACGTAGGCAGCCATATATGGTTCGGTCTAAACAATAAAAAAAGGGCAATCAAGCTTCCATGAAGTGTGTCCTAAACAATAAATAAAAATAAAGGGCATTTCAGTTTTCATAAAACGGGTCCCAAGCAATAAGACATTTGAATTTCCATGAAACGTGTCTTGATTAATTTCTAAGATAATATTTCTTGTTCATTACAAGTTAAAAAATTCTTGATGAGTTCAAGCACGGTCTACTCTTGACTCTGCTAACCTGCTACAAAGATCTAAAATACAATAAAATGTCTAAATAAACTAATGTGTTTGCAAAATGGCAATAAGGGAATTCTAAGAAAAGATCTGTCAGTCATCATTCGCTGAGTCTTCTTTGGTCTCCTTCCCTTTACCTCGATCCCGCCGAGTTTTCTTTCTCTTTTTCTCTATAATGTCGGTCTCCCTCATTCCGATCTCCGGTATCCTCACTGGAGCCTCTACCAAACCCGTGTCAATAAGTGCCCTCTCTACACGAGCACGAGTCCACACTTCCTCCCTTTGAGCCTCAGTCAAAGGAGCGACCTCGGACAATCTCTTGTATCGAGCCTCCATATCTCTGATCAGGTCACCCGACTGGTTATGGAGACTCGCCTTAGCCTCGCCTCCCTCGTAGTCCTACTCGAGTCGCAATCAGCCCCAATAAAGCCCGACGTCTCTCCCCTGTAATGACCCGAGTCGCTCCCATTTCCCTCTCGTACTAGTCCAAGTAGACAAAGTGGTCAAGATGGTGCTCTTCCCGCTCCCGAAGATAGCCCTGGGTGGGAAAGCAAAGTGTATGTCCAAGCCCTCGAGAAGAATGAGAAGCCGGCCGGATCCCTCATATCCAATGGCACCACCTCCATGGTCCGGATGTCCTCCCAATCGCTCAATGGCTCCCGTAAGGCCCCGAACCGCCCGGATACCAAGCAGGAATGTAGAAGGACGACCAAAGGAACCCCGGAACCCTCACTATATAGGACTCCCGAAATATCCTCCCGGTCCGCAACCTCCAATGAGGTATCCACCAACGAATGTCCGAAGTGGACAACCTAGCCATCATCGCCTCCTGCCTACCCCGGGTCATGTTTCCTTGGTGCACCTCTCCGAGAAATCACCCAAGGGCACCGAGCCGGCAAAGCCCCCGGCAAAGCCCCGAGCCTCTCCTCGCAGCCCATAAAGTCAGCACACTGACTCCTGCACCTCATGAAACGGTCTCCTCTAGCCATCCTGTCAATGCCATGCAATGTCTCTCCCAAAACCAGTGGGACAATGTCCTTCTCAGCTCTACAGTCTCTGACCATGTCCAAGAGACCACCATGACAGATCCCCACGGACTCAGCAGTGAACAGAGTAGAAAATATGCAGAGAATAAAGGCATCCGTAGCCACCGTGGTCACAGCCATAGCCGGAGACCCAAACCTGCCCGGGATATCAGAAAGGTCAATCCTGTCCGGGGCTATCATCATCCCCTCAGCCTCTCCCAGGGAAATCTGCAGAAAAGACGCAAGCTTTGCCGCCACCGGCACGTCTTCGATTAGCGGAATCGATATAGCCTCAATTTCTGGACCCCCAATCAAGGCTCGGAAGTCTTCGTGCGTTGGGACAATCTCGTTGTAAGAAAAGCAGTAAACGTGTCTCCGGACGTCCCAAAACCTTGCTGCTGCTCTCAAAAGGTCCCAATCGGGCGGGAGATCCCTCAAATGCCATAAAGACTTGATCTTGAAAGAAGAATCAAGCAGCCCCTTGTGAAATTGGAAGTTGTGCTTCACCCAAGACTGAAGATCGGACAGAAAATGGTCTCGCTTCCCCCTTTGCAATCTGACAGGCTTCTCCATTACAAAATGACCAAAGATGGTGTCTTTAAGTCCAATATGTGCTCTGGGAACAATTGGGACAAGTCTAGAGTGAAAATGAAATGAAATGGCCAAGCCTTGCTTTTATTCAGAAAATGACCAGTTTAGACAGAACTGTGAGCCGCACGGCCTCATTTGCCCTCAGGTCCAGACCGCACGGCTACATTTGCCATCTGCAGAAAAAAATCTGCAGCAACCAAAGTTGCTGCCCAAGGGAGTTTTCACCCCACTTTCTCAACCAAGACCTGTACAAAAACATGTTCAAAGGTCACCCAAGCAGTTATATATCATTATAAATCATTTTGGCCCCGTTTCAGCCCCAATTCCAAGCAAAAAACTGCCCCGAGGCTCAAGTAATATGCAAATTAATAAAAGCATAAATAGAAAAGCAAATAAATTGTTAATACATTGTCTTCGCCCCATCGGCGCCCAAATAAAGCAAAAAATAAACAAAATGTGCATCAAATTTGTCCATTGTTTGTTTTTGTTCCTAAATCCACTCTAGAGACCTCCTAGGCCTCCGATTCTTCTTCTTCTTCATCACTGCTCAGCTCGTAGACGCTAGCCTCCCTCATCAAGTCCTCCGGGTCGCTCACATCCGACATGGACATTATCGTGCCCGTACTCGGCCCACTCCAGAATGTCAGCATTGGGTCCCCGTCCCCGAGGCATGGCACTGGAAGAGTACTCCGAGGCCGATGAGGTAGACGTTGTGCCCCCGACATGCCTTATCTTGCGCCCGGGCTCCTGCACGCCTGTTGCAGCCTTTGAAGTGCAAGCCAGCTTCCTCAGAAGGGACCGACACATGTCCTTCCAGCCCCTGTTCTGCCTGACCAATCTGTCATAGGTGCGAGCTGGAACCTGAGAAAAAGAGAAGAAAATCTCATAAAATCTCAGAATTGCAAAAAAGCAAAGAAATCTGAAAAAGGGAAAGATCCTAAAAGTATACTTACAGTGCTGTCAGGCGGCAAAGTATACTGGGGCTCCCTAGTGTCGGGGACAGGAATCCTCATCCTCCTTGGAACTCCATGGACTACATATGAAATGTGCGCAATAGGGATCGGCGGGTCAGAAGGCTCGTCCTCCCCATATCCCTGAGTGACCGCCAGCTTCATCATCTTATGTGGCGTCCTCAGGCGCTGCTCCACAAACACAGCGTAGGGGGTATCCATGTCAAAATACTCCTCTGCGGCTACGCTCTCCTCGGTACCTAGTTATCTCATCTCGCCCGCCAATCCCCGGGCCGTAGCATCCGTGGCCGGAGGATCATGGGGAGTAATGGCGTCCAATGGAGGGACATGGCCATGCCGCCTAGAAAACGATCCCCAAATAGATGACATCACATGTCGCCCGCCGCCCATCTCCTCCGCCTCGCCTCGTCACCTCCACGGCCTCTCCTAGCAAAATCTCCGGATACCAGCCCCAAGGGTAGAAGTCCACTCCGTCATGTCCATCCCTGTTGATGACCGGCCTCACCATCTTGTAATCAAAGGTGATCCGGTTTTCCCGTGAACTTATCCTCGCATCTCCCTTCCAAATAACCATAGCAGGAAGATGGTGATATCGCTCCGTTGGTTCCAAGGAAGAACCTAATCACCTCACGTAACTGCACTGCATGTTCAAAACATCAAAAGGTCATTTCTCTCTCATAAAAGTCTCAAGACAAGAAGAGAAAAGAGAAAGAAAGAGGGACTACCTCAAGAGCAAAGGAAAAGCAATCCATGGAAGCAGCTTTGTTCCGGCTGTACAGATCCAGAGAGAAATACAGCTCCGCCAATCCGGCCTCGCCCCATGAGACCGTCCCAATCCCATCCACATCCTCCAGAGAGTCAAGGAGTCAAGTCATGGCCAGAGTCCCAGAATTTGCAAAGATGGTGACCGACAGCATCAACCACACGAAAGCTCTAGCAAGCTGGTGGATGGTCACATCATTAACGGCAAAGTCTCGCATGCAGCTGGGATCGCCACCTCAACGTTCCCGGTCTCCATCCCTAGCCCTTAGGAATCAGTTCAAACCCAACCAAAGCTCAATTCCTCACCGCCGTGATGTGGTCCCTCCAAGTCACAGCCTCCCAGTGAACTCGTAGGCCGGTGATAGCCGTGAATCGCCGGAGTCACCGTCAGCTCCCCCCAGCTAAGATGAAAGCTGTGGGTGGTGTCCCACCAGAACTCTGAAAGGGCCTGGACCAAGCCCTTACTCTTAGAGGTAATGTGGATACCTCTGCCTATCGCCTCAATGAATAAATCTAAGCCGGTAGCCCGCACCAGCTGCTTGGGGTTCGTCCCATTCTTCTCGAAATCTGGCATCCTCTCCCAAAGCCTGACTGCTATCTCAGATGGCCCTCTAGACTTGTTCTCCTGTAGACAAGCACAACAAAGAAATGTGTCAGTCCTTCATCATTTTCAAAAGCATGCATATCTTCAAAAGTGCACACATTTTCAAAAGAAAAGCATTCATAAAATCTTTCTAGCATCCTTCGCATCAAAAAAGCGTTTTTCATCACTTGAAACACGTCATGTCAAATCACATTGCTTTCCTAAAGCACAAAATCACAATTTTCACAATTCTTTGCACATAAGCATTATTCTCTCAAAAAATGGCATGCATGAATCCTTTTCATTGCCCAAAATCTTGTTTTCTCATTGATAATCAAAATTTTGACCTAGTTCTAGCACATGCAAGAACTCCGTCTCACTTTAGACAATTATCATTCTTACTTTATTTTCGAGAAAAAAGTGGGTCATTCTCATTATTTTTTTGTCAAATAAATTGCACATGCATGTTCTTAGCCTCATAGGTTAATCATCAATATCTCAAAATCATTCAAAAATCCTAGGAAAATCCTAGAAAATTCTTAAAGCTCGGGTCAAGCCCTAAATCAATCAATAGTCAATCAAAATCGACGGAATTGAGCCAAATAAGAATGCTTACCCCAACCGATCGCGGGTTCGTCGATTTGTGCTCTCTTCTCCCCGGATAGAGCTCCGATGGAGGTGTAAGAAAGTCATACTTCCTCTTCGTTCGAACAATCTCCTTCTTCCTCCTTTGAGCGGCCGCGGAGATGTTTCTTCTAGCTTGTCTAGGCATAGGATTGCCCTCCGGATCCATTCTTGACCAAAGGAAGCAAGGGAATTGAAAGATTTTTGAATTTTCTCTCCTCTCTCTCTCTTCCTCGGCGTGTTCTTGGGCGGCAACAATGCCAAATGCCCGTTCAAATCTGATTTTAAATAATCTGGAAAAATCAATCTTCTAGCCGTACGGCTTCTTTTTCCTCCCTCTCATGCCGGGCGGCCTCATTCGCTCTGAGCAAAAATTACAATTTTGCCCCTGGACTTTCCACTTGGGCATCCAATTCCCGTTATCCTTTAACTAAGATAACATCTTTTTCAGAAGATATCCCTTATCTCCTAAGCAATTAAGCTTTCTTCCCAGTCGCCTCCGTTAATTCCGTTATAACGGGATAACGCTAGGTGACAACCTCCGAATTGTCAGAACTCTAAACTTAAGCTACCTCTATCACGAATAGTGAAGTATGCTAAGTCTTCTAAACTTAAGCTACCTCTATCACGAATAGTGAAGTATGCTAAGTCTTCTAAACTTAAGCTACCTCTATCACGAATAGTGAAGTATGCTCAAGTTCTTCCAAACTTTAGCTACCTCTATCACGAATAGTGAAGTATGCTAAGTTCTCTAAACTCAAGCTACCTCTATCCCGAATAGTGAAGTATGCTCAAGTTTTCTAAACTTAAGCTACCTCTATCCCAGATAGTGGCGTACGCTTAAGTTCTTCTAACTTTAGCTACCTCTATCACGAATAGAGAAGTATGCTCAAGTTCTTCTAAACTTTAGCTACCTCTATCATAGATAGTGACGTACGCTCAAGTTTTTCCAACTTTAGCTACCTCTATCTCCTCGATAGTGACGTAAGCTCTAGTTTCTTCAGGTGACAACCTCCATTAATTGTCAATCAGGTGACAACCTCCATTAATTGTCAATCAGGTGACAACCTCCATTAATTGTCAAAACCTCAAGGATCCTAGACATCGTTCCTAACTATCTAGTGATGCTTGAACTACGATCAAGGCTTGATTCCTCCGGGATACATAGGTAGCCTTTCATAAAAGGTCCAGCCATCCGACCACTTTTGTCACCCTATTCCTTCGTCACTCATCACTGATGAAGTAGCTCCTCATAGAGGTCTAGATATCCGACCACATCGGTCACTTCTAGCATATCCCCAGTAGGATCAATTGCTTGACCTCTTAGGTCATTTTCTCTTCTACTTCCCCAGCAAGAGACCAGTTTCTCTTCTCCATTCCTCAGTGGACCCTATTCTGAACTACGGCCTGGCTTGATTTCCACTCGGAATACGTAAGTAGCCTTCCAGAGGTTCAGCCACTCGACCACCTCGGTCTCTCAATCCGTCTCGGCATTCGCCAGATCGGATCCTTTTCTATCGACAACCCCACTCGCCCTGCAAGTGACGTTGCCGAGGGGCTTCTGTAAGTACCCAAATCTGGCTCATGCCTTCCGGTTAAATTTCCCGACAATTTCGGTAAGTTTCCCGGTAATTCCCCGGACCTTCCTAGTGTTTCGGAAATATTCCGGAACTGTTCCAAAACAATTAAAGGCTGAAGGGGAAGCTTCCTAATTAAGAAACACGTTTTTCTTAATTAAGAAATGTTCTAGAATTTTCCACCTTGCATGATTCTAGAAACATGCTGAGTCACAAGGGATAATGCCGCACGGCTGCATTAGCCAAAGACCTATAGCCGCACGGCTTCATTGGCGATTCCCAGGCTGCCTATAAATAGAGCCCTCCTCTACTCATTTTACAACAACAACAATATCAACAACATCACACACAATACGTAAAATACCCTCCCAAGAGCTGCTGGAAGTCCAAGAAGGTGAAGAAGAAGGCCAAGAAGCCACCTCCCTCCTCCTTGAAGATCCCAAGATCAACCTTTCCACCTAGCTCCATCCAAAGAAGAAGAAGAAGCCATTGGTAACCTCTCACGCCCTAAACTTGCATCCTAATTGCTCTATGCGATTCTAATTGCTCATTGCATTTCATATATTGCTATTATCTTGTTTGGTACTTGGTAGATTAAAGATCATATCTTTATTCCCCTTTCCCCCTTTTGCATGCATTAAGCATCCCTTTCCATTAAAGATGTAATCTTTTGAATCAAAGGTGCATCCTTTGCACCCAAAAACCCTATTTTTACACAAAAATATCATCTTCATGCATCATTTGCATATAAAAATCCAATCTTTATGATAAAAATGCAGCCTTTGCATATGAAATCCTTTTTCAAGCATCCTTTGCATTAAAGATCATATATTTATCCTAAATTAGCATCCTATGCTTTCAAAAATGCAATCTTTATGCATCCTTTGCATATTTGAATCCCAATTTCTTCATAAAAATGCATCCTTTGCATAAAATTCATGTCTTTATGCATCCTTTGCAAATAAAGATCACTTCTTTAAATCAAATGCATCCTTTGCAACCCAAAATGTCATCTTTTCACTAAAAATGTCATTTTTATATGCATTCCCCCATGTCCCCATTAGCAACCTTGGGACGGACCGGTGTAAAAGATCCTATCTTTACATCGTTCCTTCCATAAAAGGTTCCATAATTTCTTTAGAAAGGGACAACCTTGAACCCTATATCTCCGATTATCACTTAAGACGAGTATGAAGCATCTATATGAGCTCGACCGTCTTAAAGTGTAGGATTGATGGGCTAAGAACATTCCTTCCTGAAGAACCTCATTTTGTGACTATAAAAGAGAGTCATTCTCTCGATCACGCAAGTCCCGAGGTTAAAAATGCGATGATCACAAATCCAAGATGAGGACGAGATCATAATCCCGAATACATAAAATTCCAAGGAATCCCGAGCGACAACCAATAAATGGTTTGTACGTCCGGAAGACAACTTGGGACACTCCCCCCCCTATTTTCAAACACATGCACACAAGAAAGCACGCAAGCAAGCACAATTAATGAAATCTTGGGAGACTTGCTCCGGCAAGGCACCTTGGGTGAACGACGATCCGTTCTTCCCAAGGGGTAACTTAACCTCCGAACCCATAAAACCTTTTTTTCAAAGTTTTGAGGTAATCAAAATGGCGTGGCGACTCCGTTTTTCAAATTAAACCGGATGTCTTCAAACTCGCGTGAATTTCCAAATACACAAAATTTGGGGCACACATTCACAGTTGCGCGGGCTTATAATCTCGCCATTCCGTCAGAAGCGAGATTGGGACATTTATGTGACACGTGTACTGCCACGTGTCACGCCAGGGTTGATGGACTAGGACGGTTCGCCAGGTCCGTACAGCCCCTCGGTTCGCGTGCTCTCCTCTGTTAAATAACCTCCTTTAAAGAAGAGGGAGTTTTAAAATTTGAATCGTCATTTTCCTAGGAAATTTCAAACGCCCTTTCATTTCCACAGCGTCCCTTCGCCTTCACCATGCTAAGGTTAGTCCACTGTCCCACATTTCTCACTTTCCAGTTATTCCGTCCACCCTTTTCCCTCTATTCTCCGGCGAACGATTTTGAGAAAAATCTCTATTTCCTACCGATTTCACCGTTTACTTTCCAAATTTCTTCGGTATTAGTGTTTTTATGGTCACCATTCTTCAAATTTGAGCTTTATGGGTGCCTTTTTGACCAATTTCTTCATTTCCTTGAAGATTCCGGCCAAGTTCGTCACTTCCGTAACTTCAATCAACCCTTCAACTTTTCTAGGTATTCTTCAACTTGATTTCCCACATCTTCTTTAATTCCCGCTCTTTATTTCTGTTTTAGTTATCTTGCACTATGGCGAGAACCAAATGTTGTACTCGAGCCATCCGTTTTGGCCGAAGCTTACACACGGGGGGATACTATAGGGTTGAAGTTGGGACATGGGCTAGGATCCCGCGCGAGGATCTGAATCTTATGCTTATGCGACATGACGCTGAAGCCGCTGTCCTTAGTACTTTAGAAATTAGAGGTCCCCCCTTTTTATCTAAGTCTGCCCCAATGCAAACCTTCCACAATACCTTTGAACTGTGTTCATACATTTGTTCTTTCTACCATTCCCGCTTTGAATCTGATTTCTCTGATACTCACAATCCCGCGGCTCCCAATTTACGTAGTCGCTTCTCTAAACAGGTCCAATCCAGTTCAGGCGAGGAAAAAGAGATGTCTTCCGCCAACTCTTCCTCTGATCATGATGTCTCTGATACTCTTGCCGCGGGAACCTCTTCTCAAGCCCAGTTTTCCTCCGAAGCCCAGGTTTCTTCTGAGCAACCAAACGTTACCGCCCTTGCGACAACCAGTACCTCAACTTCTAACATTCAGACCCCTATTCACCAAAAGTATGGCATTGACCATAACGTTTATCGCATTGAGCCGTACAACTACGATGAAAGCCTAGCCGTGATGCGACAAAGAACTGATGGGGTCATAGCGTACGTCTCGCAGTTTGAGGCCGGTCTCAGACTCCTTCTGGACCCCTTTATTTCAAAATTCCTTCACCATGCTCAAGCCGCCATTGTGGATCTTCATCCCAATGTTTTTCGAGTTTTGGTAAGTTACATTGTTATATGTCGCCTTCTGAAACACGAGCCTTCTCTTCCTTTATTTGTTCATCTTTTCGACGGCTACACCTCCGTCTCCCAACGACAAGGTGTAGTTGAAAAACGTTTATCTATCAAGTATAGGCAACAAAAAATTCTCACCCCCTTCTTAGTAAAGTACATAATTGGCAATCAAAGCCACTGTTAATTACTTCTCGCATTGGCTGGTCGCATGATGGTGGCGACTTGAGTGAAATCAATCCGAAAATCTTGACCAAACAAGCCTTAATTTCTGGGGATTCTCGCCTCAAAGAAAGAATCCTCCAAGTCTTGGCCGAGGCATCAGATACCGGCTTAGCTCTGTTTTCATGGTGGGAAATTCTCTCTGACCCGGCTCTTCTGCGGGAAGCCAGCTTTCCCGAATTCCCTTTCCCAAACAATGAATCCCGCATGACGATCATTCATACCCCTTATCCCTGCTGGGACCTTCATTCTAAAGGTCGCTTTGATTCAGAGTGTGAACCCTGCCAAAAAGAAGACTATTGTTGTACAGATATGTATGACGTATACAGTATGTATTCTCGCCTCTAATTTTGTTTTGTTTATTCCTATTATTTACGATATCTTTCCCTGTTATAATAACTTTCCTTTTTATTCTCACAGAATTCAGGAACATGTCGCTCGCACAGCGCCGTGAAGCTCTCTCCAACATGGATGGCCGCCGCAAAAGGTTGGCCGAAACCCGTCAAGCCTCCCTCAGTCAATCTGCAGAGAAAATTTCCCCTACCTCTGCTCATGGAAACGACTCTGATGCCATTGCCAAAGAGCGGGATGCTGCTGCTGCAGGGAGAGCCGCCGGGAAAGCCGCTGCCACCAAATCCCGCAAACCACCCAAACCCAGGACTCCATCTCACGGGTCTGGGCTACATTTGATGGATGAAGCTGATCCCGAGACTTTGAATGTTTCAAGCACTGAACCTTTGGCCACTAATATTGCTGCGACAACCGGATCTACTGGAGATTTGCAAAGTCCTCCTTCTCGCCCCAGCAAGCGATCCCGCACCATAGAGGATGAGCCTTCGGAGCATACCGGCCACCTTTCTGCTGATGCCGGTCCTTCTGAGACCAAGCTCGCTAGTTGGTTAACGGCGGGCTTCAAAATGCCAACTGATAATGCCAGTCTTCTAGCTTTGAGCACCGAGATTGGTGCCGTACCTGACCTCCCCGACCTTAACCTCCGGTCAGCCGACCAGGACTATAATATGCTTGGGGGCGGCATCATCCAGCGCTCATGCGTTCCTCAGCGTGTTAGAGAATATGAGAATTTGAATGAAGATTATGCCGCCAATGATGCGGGCTTCCATCTCGCAGGGGTAAGTGATACTTTGTCCCTAGCTTTCCCTTTTAGTTTACTTTTGCCTTACCCCCTTTCTTTCACAGATTTCAAGCATACTTTATGGGTTGAGGAACCGTTGCAGCAAAGCTTACCTCGATTTGGAAAGCCAGGAGAAGGATTTAAAACGAATTCGTGCGGAGAGGGAGAAGATAAAGGCAAAATTTGTTGAGCGAGAACAGTATATTGCCGCTCTACAGGAAGATAAGGCCAAGCTCGAACAAACTGAAAAGGATCTCCGCCGCGAGATGGAAAGCCAGAAAACCAAGTTTGAAGAGCAACAGAAACTTTTGGCGGCAGATTTGGCGGCCTCAGTAAAAAGCAACCTTGATAACAAGACGGTGATCGCGGGACTCCAGGCTACCATTGATGACAACAAGATTAAAGCTGAGACAGATGCTATGGATTTATATGATAAGGCTCTCATTCAGTGCATGCGTGCCGCGGCGGCAAGTTCTGGCGACATTCCAGCTATCACTCCTGACTTGATCGCTAAATGGGGTTCCGAAACCATGTTTAGCGATTTTAATCGCTTGGGTCATAGCTTGGTTCCGTACGACAAAGACGAACTCGCCGAACTAGCCGCTGAGGATAAGCTTCTTGGTAAACCTGTGTGGAATGCTCCCGCCTTGGCCAACTCGGATGTAATCTCTCTTTGGACTGACTTGATTGGCGAGAAGGCAGCAGCTCATAAGGCCGCCAAGGATGCTGCCCAAGCTGCGCTTATTGCTAAAGCTGCCACAAATTCTCCCTCAGCTTTCGGCGACAACCCTGATGATCCCGCTTCCTGAACAATTTTATTTTATGAAACAATCTTTATTTGACTCAAGTCTGTACTAAACAATTTATTCTCGTCTTTCCCGCTTTTTAACTTGGATGTCGCGTTTTGTGACTTGAGATTGACTATTCTCTTTTTGCGAGGCCGCGAGAATGCGGTTTCTATGACTTGACATTTTTTTAACAATCTTTTGGAAATCGCGATTTGCGACTTTATATCTCTGCTTTATTCCGCCTATTTGCCATTTTTCGCTTTGATAGTTCATCAAAGATTTCTTTATCCTACTCACCCACATGCATACTACTCCCTTCAAAAGAGTGAGGCTTGTCTTTAGGCAGCCTTACTTAATTGTTAGGGTAGTTCGCAACAACATTAAACGGCCTTTATACATGGCTTTTTTAACCTTTTGCTTTATAACAACTTAGATGTTACTATTGACGATTTTCGCTTTGTACTTTGATTATCACGAGTGCTCTTTTGATGCTTATTTTAACTATTTGAATGTCGCAGAGCGACTTCACCTCTATACCATGATTGTCGCTAATCTATTTATTTTTACTTGTTTTACATTTATCTTTGGAATGTCGCCAATTTTGCTTCGATAGTTCATCGAAGACTCTCTTCCCTTTCTCTTATCTATATACATACTACTCCCTTCAAAAGAGTGAGGCTTGTCTTTAGGCAGCCTTACTCAATTGTTAGGTTCAAAGGCGACATGCCTTGTGAATAGCTTTCTTTGTAGCGACAATTGTGCTTTTTGCCGCACGATTTGGCGATTTAAAACCATTGTCTCGAAGTCGCCGCCCCTTTCTTGCCCATAAAAATTTGGGATTTTTATTGGTGCCTGGAACCATTATCTTCAGGACACCATGACTTGAAACCATTATTTCCACGTCACAAGGTTTGACTCCTGAGCCTCGTTGTCCCCAGGTGGTCTCCCCTTTCTCGCCCGTTAAAAAGCCGGGACTTTTCTAGGTGCCTGAAACCACTATCTCTGTGCACCGCGACTTGGAACCATTATCTCCAAGTCGCAAGGTTCGACTCCCGAGCCTCGTTGTCCCAGTGGTCTCCCCTTTCGCCCGTTAAAAGCCAGACTTTTCTAGGTGCCTGAAACCACTATCTCCAGGCACTGCGACTTGGAACCATTATCTCCAAGTCGCAAGGTTCGACTCCTGAGCCTCGTTGTCCCCAGGTGGTCTCCCCTTTCTCGCCCGTTAAAAAACCGGGACTTTTCTAGGTGCCTCGAAACCACTATCTCTGTGCACCGCGACTTGGAACCATTATCTCCAAGTCGCAAGGTTCGACTCCTGAGCCTCGTTGTCCCCAGGTGGTCTCCCCTTTCTCGCCCGTTAAAAAACCGGGACTTTTCTAGGTGCCTGAAACCACTATCTCCAGGCACTGCGACTTGGAACCATTATCTCCAAGTCGCAAGGTTCGACTCATGAGCCTCGTTGTCCCCAGGTGGTCTCCCCTTTTGCTAAGCCTTTGCCATCCATCTTCAAGCCTTAGCGGCATCCCTCTTGGCCATTATCTTTGAACTTTGGCGGCATCCCTTTTGGCCACCATCTTTGAACTTTGGCGGCATCCCTTTTGGCCCAGCATCCCTTTTGGCCACCATCTTTGAGCTTTGGCGGCATCCCTTTTGGCCACCATCTTTGAGCTTTGGCGGCATCCCTTTTGGCCACCATCTTTGAACTTTGGTGGCATCCCTTTTGGCCACCATCTTTGAGCTTTGGCGGCATCCCTTTTGGCCACCATCTTTGAGCTTTGGCGGCATCCCTTTTGGCCACCATCTTTGAGCTTTGGCGGCATCCCTTTTGGCCACCATCTTTGAGCTTTGGCGGCCTCCCTCTTGGCCTGGCTCATACAACCATCAACAAAGAAGGAAATCATCATTTTTACAAATTATTAATTCTGCGACAATCATGGTGAAAATACTTCCCGCCATTTCTTTCATACTATATACAAATTTACACGCCTTCAGATCGACAAATTTTACATAACTTCTCCTTGTTAGCGACAATCAAAAAGACTAAGAAAAAGTTATACAACTTTTGTGATCTATGGTAAATAATCAAAAGGGAACAAAACAAGGTCGTTGCGGCTTTATTTATAAAATCGCTTGAGGTGGTCGACGCTCCAAGCGTTCTTCAACTCTTCTCCATCCTGCTTTCTCAATCTATAAGTCCCTTCTCGCACCACGCGCGATATCTGAAATGGTCCTTCCCACTTCTCGTTTAGTTTGGTAAATCCGGGCTTGGCTCCAGCTACCTCCATACTCCTCAGAACCCAATCTCCCACGCTGAAGGATCTTTTGTTAACTCTCGCCTATCATGCTGGGATTTCATTTTTTGCTTGTAGTTGATCATTTTCATTCTTGCATACATTCTCTTTTCGTCCACCAAATCTAGGTCATTGCATCGCCTTTGCACGTTTCTCGCTTCATCGTAATAAGCAACCCTGTAAGTCGGCAACGCCATCTCGGCCGGCGCCATGGCTTTCGATCCATACGTAAGGGCAAATGCAGTTTCCCCCGTTGAACCCTTCACAGTTGTTCGCACATACCACAGGGCTATAGGCAGCTCCTCGAGCCAAGCTCCACCTCTTCCTTCCAAATTTTTCCGCAAAGTGACAATGATCTGTTTGTTAGCCGCCTCCGCCTGACCGTTACATTGCGGTCTGTACACTGCCGACATCCAATGTTTAACATTTACTCTTGCACATTCTGCTGAATTTTTTTTACCAAATTGAGTGCCATGGTCCGAAATAATAGCTCTGGGAACCCCATATCTGCACCAGATATTCTCTTGCACAAACTTTATCACCTGATCCTCACTGATTGTCGCTAGAGCTTTAGCCTCTGTCCACTTCGTGAAGTAATCTACTGCGACAACCACATGTTGACAACCACCCTTGGCTTTCGGGAAAGGCCCTATCAAATCTATTCCCCACATGTCGAACGGCCAAGTCGGCACAATAGGCGTTTGCTCAGTGGCTGGTTGTCGCGGAATATTGCCAAATCGCTGACACTTCTCGCACTTTTTCACATACGCCTCTGCGTCTTTCCTCAAGATGGGCCAATAGTATCCATGAAATAGTACCTTATCAGCTAGCGTTCTCGCACCAGGGTGACCTCCACAAATACCCTCATGAATTTCAAATAATACTTTTTGCACCATATTTGGTTCAACACACCTCATCAGCGGCTTTGAGAAGGATCTCCTATATACCACTCCATCCTGCACTGTGAACCTTGGAGATGTCGCCTTAATCAACTTTGCCTTCTCTTCCTCAGGCGGCAACTCTCCTGTTTGCAAGAAATCCTTCATTTTCGTGACCCAACTCTTCTCGGCATCAACAATCTCGGCAACAAATGGCCTGTCGATTACCGGCATGTCTATATATTCCAATGGAGGCTCGCTAGCTGAACTTTGCCCGTCTAATCCCGCTGTCCTACTCAACTCATCCGCACGCGAGTTATCCGCCCTATCAATCTGAACCAACTCCCAAAATTCAAATTTCTTCAGAATACTCCTCGCCAAATTGCAATACTTACCAAAACAGAGCTCAAGACTCCATAATCGCCTTTTACCTGATTAACAATCAACTGGGAATCAGAGTGGATCACCACTTTGGTCAATCCAATAGCTCGAGCTAATTCGATCCCGGCTATTAGTGCTTCATGCTTTGCCTGGTTATTCGAAACATTGAACTTAAATCTTAGTGCCTTTTTATACATAATTTCCCCATCTGGTGAGGTCAGAGTGATTCCCGCGCCACCTTTATCCTTCGAAGATGAGCCATCGACATACAAGACCCAGCAATCAGGCGGCCTTTCCACTTCCATCGACAAACTGTGCCCGACTTCCCCGTTCACCTTTATCTTCGCCGCGCTCTCCATCAATTCCTCCTGCGATCTCGTGAAAGATGTTTCCACAACGAAATCTGTCAAAGCCTGCGCCTTAATCGCCCAGCGAGATTCATACTTCAGATCGAACTCAGTCAATTCAATGGACCATCTCAACAATCTTCCTGCGGCATCCGGTCGCTGCAAAATCTTCCTTAAGTGAGCGTCACTCAATACAACAATAGTGTGCGCGACAAAATAAGCTCTCATCTTCCGTGCAGCCACCACCAAAGCGTATGCCAGCTTCTCAGCATTAAAGTATCTCGACTCAACCTCGCTCAATGCCTTCGAAACATAGTAAATTGGCCTCTGACCCACCTTGTCTTCTCGTACCAAAACTGCGGCCACGGCCAAATCTGAAGCCGCCAAGTATACAAACAACTCTTCTCCCTCTACAGGGCTACATAATATAGGCGGCTTGCCTAGGTAAACCTTTATTTGCTCAAAAGCGACATCACATTCCTCTTCCCACACAAAACTCTTCACCCCCTTTAACACCTTGAAAAACGGCAAACACTTTTCTGCCAACTTGGAAATGAACCTCCCCAAGGCGATAATCCTCCCATTTAACCTCTGTATCTTGCGGATCGACTTGGGCGGCGACATATCCAATAGAGCCTGAATCTTTTTGGGATTGGCCTCTATCCCGCGTCTATTTACTAAAAAGCCCAAGAACTTTCCCGCCGTAACTCCAAACGTGCATTTACTAGGGTTTAACTTCATCGAATTCCTCCTTAGATTTTCAAATGTCTCGGCGAGATCCAACACATGATCATATTATTTTGTTTTTATCACCATATCATCAATGTAAGCTTCCAAGTTTCGCCCAATCTGCGACTTGAAGACCTCATTTACCATTCGTTGATATGTCGCGCCGGCATTCTTCAAGCCAAATGGCATCATCTTATAACAGAAATTGCCCTTGGGAGTTCGAAAAGACGTCTTCGCCTTGTCATTCTCGCACATTTTAATCTGATGATATCCTGAATACGCATCAATAAAGCTGAAGACCCTATGACCGGCAATCGAATCGACCAGCTTATCTATCTTGGGTAGCGGGTAGCAGTCCTTTGGGCAGGCGGTATTTAAGTCGGTAAAATCGATGCACATCCGCCATTTCTTGTTCGACTTCAATACCATGACTGGACATGCCAACCAAACGGGATACTGAATCTCCTCTATGATTCCCGCTTTAAGCAGTTTGTCTACTTCCTCCATGACAGCATTCTCTTTTTCAGGCGACAAATGCCTAACTCTTTGCTTGAACGGCTCAACGTTAGGGTCGGCATTCAAACAATGCAGGGCAACATTCTCGTCAATCCCTCTCATATCCTCGGGCCACCAAGCAAACACGTCCAAATTATCTTTCAGGAATTCTACCAATCTTTCTCTCTCATCCCTGAACAATTGCTTCCCAATCTTAACTCTCTGCTCCGGGAAGTACCGATTGATCTCTACTTCCTCTAGCTCCTCACCGGCCTGGATCTCGGGTTCATCTCGCGTTTGCAAGGTTTCCACCTCTATTCTTTTGCGCGTTTTACCCATTGGGCCCTTAACCGGAATCATGTTGACTGGGTTACCAAAAGTGTTGCCGGTAGGTCGCCCTTCTTCGTCCTCTACCTCTATCATTTCACAATCTTCGTCAGAATCATCCGCCATTTCTTCCATTACCTCTTCAATTCTAGGTTCCTTCACTTGAACAAAACGAAAGATCCTGGCACAGCTTGCACTTGGCACCATATCCACTGCTTCCATACTTATGTCATATTTATCTGCGACATCCCGCTCGGGGCTCACATAGCCAGGTTTCTTCGCGACTACCATCTCTTTCCCGCTCTCAGGCTCAAATCTCGCTTCGGCGACCACAATTGCCGTGCCCTCCTTCATACTTTCAGTCACTTCCCAATCATCTCCAGTCTCCAGATATTCAATCATGTTGATCCTTAGCTGCTAGAATGAGCTTTCGCCGTCATTGAACTAATGGAAGCCCCCTTTGCTTTTATCATTTCCTTCTTCTTTCTCGCCACCGCGATGGCCTCGCTCTTCAGACATCCCACACCCCTAGGAGTCGGGTACTTTACTCTCTGATGCGGGATAGAAAGAACCATTTCAAAACTTAACATAAAAGGGATTCCAACTATAGCATTGTATGCGGAAACTAAGTCGATAACCATAAACTCCACTTGCTCACTTCTCGCCAATTCACCTTCACCAATCTCTACCTCCAACAGGATAGTCCCCTTTACTTTGACTGAATGATTTGTGAATCCCTCTAAATATCCTCTGTAAGGCACCAGGTTTGCATCAGTATAGTTCATCCTCTTAAAGGCTTCGTAATACAGCACATTCCGACTTGCCCCTGAATCCACCATCACGCGCTGCACCACATTATTTCCTGGACAGATGGTGATGATTACTGGCTGGTTCCCATGGGCCTTTATCACCGCCAACTCGCTTCTTGAAAAACTGATCACCCTGTCCTCACTTGCGACAAAAGGTGGAATATCGAAACTGTGCGACAACAACATGATCTGGTTGTCCAATTGAGCGACACTAGGCAGTGGATCCTGAATCACGTCCACAACATTTCGATTTTGAGGTCTTTCTCGCCGCGTCCCTTCTTCTCGCCTAGTGCTGCCCTCCATATACTGTTTGAAATCGCCTTTGTCTATTCTTGACTGAATCAACTTCCTCAAATTGTAACAATCCTCAATTGTATGCCCCTTATCCTTGTGAAAATCACAATAACTGTTCTGATCCCTTGCCGCATAGGTGTCCTCTCTAATGGGATATGGCTCAGGGAAATTCTCCTTCCTAAAGATCTCGCTCATAGTCGTGTTCAATTTACTAAACTTGACGACCTTCCTCTGGCCCTGACCTTTATCGCGGCCTCCTTTACTCCCGCTTGCGAGATTACCGCTTCGGCCTCCTTTATCGCCCTTACCATCATCTTTCACAACCTCAATCCTTTCTTTTACATTTTTCTTACCAGAGCCCCCTGTTGCCGGGGCGACCTTGATAGTTTCCTCTTTTGTACCACTGCAGTAAGCTCTAACCCGCTCGTACAGCTCGCTTGTTGTCTTTGGTAGGCGCATACAAAATTCCGCTTTAAAATGTCCAGGTAACAGTCCTGAATTAAATAACATAATGATCTCGCCCTGACTGACATCAGCGATTCGATTTGCAATTCCCATAAATCTATCGGTAAAAACCAAAATGCTCTCCCCTTCATTCTGCTTCAAGCTGCACAACTCGGTTTTTTTAGCGGGCTGGGTTCCCGACCCACTAAATCTTGCCAAAAACTTGCCTTTGAGATCCTGATATCCAAGTATTGACTCCGCCGGCTGAGCCAAGAACCATTCCAACGCATGATCAACAAGAGTGCTCGCAAACGCCTTACAGATTACGGCCTCATTGTCCGTTAACAGCGACAATGTCACCTCAAATCCCCCTATATGAGTGTTCGCCCTCGAAACCCCAGAATAGCTTGGCAAATTAGGCATGCGGAAAGAAGGATCGGGAGCTACAATCTGAATATTCCTCGCAAATGGGGCTAAGTAGGAACCTTTTACCTCCACAGACTTGGTTCCTGCCTCCAATTCTTTAATTTTCTTTGCCATTTCGGCCATCTAAGATTTCCATTTATCATCCTCACTTTTCTTGGCCTTTTCTAGCTCTGCGGCTTTAGCCAATTCGACGGCTTTCAAAGCCTCTGCAACTTTAATCGCTTCTGCAACCTTTTCGGCTTCCGCGGCCTTTTCTCCCTTTTCTCTATCCCTCCTTTCCCGACGCCTACGATCTCTATCTCGCTGCGCTAATTCATCTCGGTGAGCTCTTTCAGAGTGCCTTGATCTTTGGGACCTCTCCGGGCATAAGTCCCATCATCAGAATATCTTGAGCGACTTGGCACATAATCCCTGTCGGCGGTAGACCCCTCGTCACTTTCATATCCATAGTAATAAGAATCATCCCGCGAGTCCCCTGACTTGTGATAGATTCTCCTTTCCTGGTGGTCCGAGAGCCTCCTCTTGCTCCCTGCGGCCTCAGATCTCTCCTTATTCACATCTTGCCTATTACGCTTTCTTCCCGCGTCTTCAGGCGGCGGCATCTCTCTTGCGTGCCTATCTCCCCTTCTTGATACACCCTGACTAGCCGTTCGCCCTCCTTTCTCTCTTCCATCTAACTCAACCGACACTTCTGGCGGGATATCAGTGACCGGCTGGCCCATTTTTCTCAATTTTGCATTATTCGCTAAAACCTTTATAAACATTTCATTTTCCTTCCTCAGCTCCTCAGCCAGTGCTCTCGCATCACCAGACTTTGAAGGGACAGGATCCTGCGCTCCTTCTTTCCCCTTGTTTCTCTCAACCCGCTCTCTCTCTTCCCGCCTTCTACACTTCTGATTGCTGAGTCAGTCTGAGAGGTATGCACATCTCCCTCCCGCACAGTTCCCGATCTGGTCCTGCTGGCATCCTTCGCATTTGGAGTTTCCGTCATCGGAATCTGGGCTCCTTTAGCCTGAGTACCTTTTTCTTGTACCATTCCAGCCACTTTCTGGGTTTACAAATAACTTTCAACCAAATCCAGCCAAAAGCCAGCACTTAACAACAGCCTTGAACACAATTCCTGGGGAACTTCAACAGTGACGTCAACCTCTCTGAGAACACCCCACCAGCTACAAACACCTCAACCGGACCACCAAAATCACCACCACCCGCTTATAAACTCAAGCAAGGAAAGAAATGGTCCCGGCAACGGAACCAACTGATGCTACCATGGGAAAATTTGGTTGCACATGGACTGAATAAAATGGGATACTCTGGCTCCTTCCTTGCAGAATGGGTTGCCTACACACAAGAAAGCACGTTAACTAGGCCGGGGGTGACTCCGGCGAACCCCCTCCGGCGTGAGAATGAGGTCAGTAGTTCAAGGTGGACAGTGTATCAATGGAAGCTTTAGAGAGAGAGAGTAGAGAGAGATAGACCTGGTTCCCAATGAGCCATTCCTCTAGTTTTATACCCTCAAGCCCCCATATGCCTTGCACATGGGGGACATGTGTCAATCATCCACAAGGGGTCTCCAACCACTTTCCTATTAGTGGGATTTCACTGTTCACCTGGTCAAATCAATCTACAGTGAACTGCAGAGCACCGAAGCGGGATATCCTTCTGCCTAAGCCGCAAGCGACAACAGGCTTTCAGGCGGCTATGTCCACGGTGCGACTTAGCATGGTCACTATGGTTCTCGCCATAAGGATTCTACTGTTCACGCCAATTACCAGGGGTCTGCCTCGCCCTTTTTCACTTCCCTATGTCTCTAAGCGGGATGAACCTATCTCGCAAGGGCCTTCCCGCCATTGGGCCATACTTATGGTCAATATAAATCAATGGGGCCTTTATTCCATTACTCTGTTAGGCCCATTAGGTTGCCTTTGGGCCCATTTGATCTTAGGTCCAATCACATTTTATAATATCGCATCAGTTTGCCAATTTTTGAGAATGAGTTGAACCACTTATATTATACTTGAACATCTAAACTAAATCATATGATTTGGTTCGATTCATTATATTTCTTTACTTAAAATTGCAACTTTATTTTGGAATGAATTAAAAAAAAAGATCAATATTTATTATGGGATTGAAGAATTAAAGTGTATACAACTTAAATATGAAATTGCACTCCCTCCCCCTAAATAAATTTCCAAATTTCATATAGGAGGCATTTTGAAAATGTGTACCTTTTATATAATAAAATGACAAGAATGCATAATATTGAATATAATTATTATTTATTTTTAATCATTTAGTTTTACAAATATAAAAATATTAATAAAAAAATTATAATATAAATGATTAATACTAGTGTAAAATTCATAACTATAAATGATTGATAATAGTGTTAAAATTTACTATAATTTGAAAGTAGTGACATAAAACCACTTTCTCTCATAGGCTTTCTCTCTTTTCTTCCCCCACGTCGCACGGCACGGCTTGAGATTTGTTCATCTTCTTCATTCGATTTCGTCAAATCTCCTAATTTAACCAATCAATAATTAATATTTAAAATATGAGAATTTCTTACTTCTGCCAATAAATTGATTGTTTCAACTGATAACTTTCATGAATTTCATGAACCAGATATTTGTTCCTTGCAATTCAGAATTTCGATAATGTTCCAGTCAATTGTCTCTCTACAAAAATATTTTGGTATCTACCATTTTGCAGATTCTAAAGTCTTTGTGTTACTTCTCGTTATATTATTTATTTTTTCTCATTTGTTGAGAGCCTTTATTTTTCTACTTCGTCGAGAGTCTTTATCTTCTATCTATGTTGAGAGTTGTTGTGTAATGTTTGTATTTATTCCTATAGCAATGCTTGGTTGAGCACCTCTTGCCTACCAAAATGCGTTATTTTGTCATGTTTTCAACGCTAAATTTTATCCTTTTGGGCATGGGCGAATTTAGTGTATTAGATGAGGGTGCACGTGCACCTGGTCAAGTTCTATTTTTAGTTTTAAAAAATTATAAAAAAATGTACACTACTTATTAAGTGCACCTGCAGATAAGATTAATTAATTTTCTCATTTGCTATTGACAAATTTTATAATTACTTCAGTTGGTAAGCTGTTATAGTTTATCACTAAGGACATGATTTCAAATCATAATAGATACAAAAAAAATCACATTATTTTTAGTCTCTAATATGAGAAATTAACTCTTTTTCAAAATCTTACTTATATTCTTTTATCATCATAACTAATTTTTATTTATTATTTTAGTTAAACTTTTTACCTCTATTATGACAAATGATTTTTTATTTTAAATATTCTTGTTTTGGATTCTTTTGCTCATAATTTTAACTAATATAAATGAATTTTATTTATTATCTATTAATTTTTTTCATCGTTTATTCTTCGTAAAAATAAGTAAGTTCGAACATATAAGAAAAAAATTACAATATTAACTTCAAGAAATGCTTTAAAAAATGATGTCATCATTAAAACAACAATAACATAAATATCTTTTTTTTTTTACTTCTTCATGAATAAACTTAGTATTTTCAAGTAAACAATAACAAGAAAATGGTGGGTTAAAAATTAGCATATGTTAATAATTAACTTATATTTTAAGTTATGTATTATAATTTATTCGCGTTTGAAAAAAAAAATTTGTATTTTTATTATTTAAATTGTGTACCCGCTGTCATGTCAAGACATTCTTAATCCGCCACTGCTTGTGAGGGTTTTTTGAATGCCAACGTTGGGTCATGTACAAGTCTTGATTGGATTGGAGACGCGTTTGAGCGTCACAAGAATTGTTTATAAAGGCTTTGGTTAGAGATATGGTTTAGTATTAGGCATTCCTATATGAAATGTATTAGGCTATTTTATTTTAGCGGGCGATTTATTGATGATTGTACGACTGGGGAATATTTTTGGGATTAGCTTGTGATTTGTGCAGTGACATTTTGTTAAATCTTATAAATAAAATTGCAATGTTTTGTTTAAAAAAAGTAGTGACATAAGAACATGTGCCTTGATATATAAAATGCTTTAAGATGTTAGTACAATATAATAGTTAAAGCATTTATATGCAGCGATTATATTTAAATTATCACTACTTTCATCAATTCGAACCAAAATAAGATGATTGGCATTTTTGCAATGTTAGAACAAATGATTGATAATAGTGTAAAAATCATTGGTTAGGGACAAAATCAAAAATAAAAATAGTTCAAGGACTACTTAAAAAAAAAAGATTCAAAGGTAAGGGGATCAAAGTAAAATTTATCTCCTTCCACATTGGATAGGGTCTTACTATTTGCACATTTTTTTTTTATTGAAATAATGTGCAAATAATCTAGATATCCTAAATCAACAATGTTAATTGTGAAAAGTTATCATTAATCAATAATTAAGGTTTTTCTTTATTTTTTTTAGTCTTTGACTTTTTCAATCTAATCTCCTAAAAGGTAGTAGTAATAATTATACTGTCCTCTATATATAGATATATATATACTAGTGTTTTAGATTTAAAAATTGGAGTTTAATTTATGATTTTATTTTTTGAATATATTTTATATTATATATTTATCTAAATAAGTTTATTATGCCAAAGGGTTGTTGTACTTTGATTGCTGACTCCTCCTATCCAGGGACCCGGTTCACTAAAGAATTTGTCTACTTTTTTCATCAATTTTAACAAGTTATATAAACATACTCCTATTATTCTCCTTACATAGTGCAATATTTTATAGACTTACATGTATTGAAATTTTAATTTTTCAAGATAAATTTAATAAGTTTTTTTTCTTATTTTAATAAAAAAAATTATGCAAAATGTGTCATAATTAAATAATTTACATTCATTAATATTTAAAATTAAGAAAATTAAAAATTTATTTAATTCAAAAGAAGTCATCTCATTTCATTTCTCGAGTCAACCTAATACATCAAATTCAGTAGTACGATTAGAGCGCAAATATTGCTCATAACTGTTAATCCGAGTCATGTATGAAGTAATCATTTTCAAAATGACTCATAAACAAAATTTAGATATTCATTTAGTGATGGAGATAGTAATTGAACAGTATAAACCGAGATACGAATATGAGTTTGCCCGAGTTGGGCCCAAATGAATTGGGTCATAAACATAATCTAATACACAAAGTATCAATGCTTAATTAACAGGGCCGAGGTACCTTCCTCGTATGCCGAGGGGCATCTCCTCGGCCTTACCTTGACAACGAGCTCTTCATACTTGGCCCATCATGCTCTGAGACGTCACAAGTGACGAGGAGAGAAAAGTCCTTACCTCGGCATATCATAAAATGACGAGGAAGCAGAATCACGCATCTCGGCTTACTTGCCAATGTCGAGATAAAACATTCATGCTCCTCGGCTTTCTGACTAGCAGATCGTATAATCCTATTCAAACAAGGATTCATCAGTCATGATCCAATCAGGATTGTAACCAACTACATCAATTTAAGTCAAACAATGACTCCTTAACAGATATAATTCTCTTAGGATTATATCTTATCTCCTTACAAATTCAATTCTACATGAATTCTATCAATCCATCCCTATAAATACAAGTCATATGGCCTATTATTTGGTACGTTACTTTTTACAATACAGAAACTCTGTCAATTTAGTTTCTTATACATAAACCGTGAACTTACTCTCACGCCGGAGGGCCTTTAGCCAGACTCGCTCCGGCTTAGTTTACGTTTTTTCTCTTATTTCAGGCCTTGCAATCGCCGGAGCATCCGAACGCTTGGATTTGGGCTGATTTGACGATTTTGGCATCATCAATTGGTTCCATTGCCGGGAAATCGATTCAAACACCCTTTGTTTGGCCTGGAAAAAACTCGCTGAAAGCCAGTTTGTTTGCCGTAAATTTTCTAGATTTGAACGGAAATTTCTGTTCCGTCTGGCTCTGTTCTTGATTTGCCGAATTCTGCAGAAAATTCGGCCGGAATCTACAAATTCACGCCTGAAGCCATCTTTTTGGCCGGAAATTTTGGTTTTGGTAAAATCGCAACCACAATCTTGTGTTAGCGCCCAGAATCTGTCCCAAATCTTTAGCTAGAAATCTTGTATTGGTGGAAAATTTACGTGGGGTAAATTTGCTGTTACAATCGCTTATTTGCAATGGAAGACGGACAGTTTACAAGTGTTACTGCCGAGGAACAAACTCAAGTGAACGGGGTCAACACTAATGCCGAGTTGCCTCCTCCTCCTCCACCTCAGCCAGACGGACCTCCTCCCCTCGCCATGACTCTTCGTTCTATGGGTCAGGCGAATGCCGAGGGGAGGGAGCTAACCTTCCTCGTCCTACTCGCCCTCGTGGGAAGCGAGTGGGGAGAAAGATGACAAAGAATGCCGACGTCAGTCAAGCCGAGGGAACTCAACCCGTTGACCGACGCACTTTGCTACATAGACAAATTGAAACTTTGCAAAGGATGTACGAGACACAAGCTGCTCTTTTGCAATTGGATCCTGACAATTCCATGGCTGAATTCATGCTGCCATCGATGGGCAACCCTCGTGGAAGGGAGCAGGGTGAGCGACGAGGTCCTCCCCTCGACCCTGTTGTACCACCAAAGCAGGCCCTCCGAGAGTCTCCCCGTCCTCGGCATGACAATAAGAAGAAAGACCAGGTAGTTGACCTGAGAAGCCAATTAACTCCCAGGGAAGAGGAAGTGAACTCGCGGGACCTGAGAACGAGACTTAGTCTAACTAAGCGTATGTCACCCCCCTCGTCTCGTCATGGCACCTCGTCATCCCAGGTCTCCCCGACCACATCGACCTCGCCATGGTTCTCCTCGTCCTCGTAGGGATTCTCCCCGTCCTCGTCCTCGTGAATTTGCAAGGCCGAGGACACTTGAACCATACAGAATGATACTTGGTGGCCAAGAGTTGGAACCAAGACGTGACAAAGCCCCATCCAAACGTGACAGCCACCGAAATGACGGGGAACACAGTAGTGAATGGTCATCCCAAGGATAAATCGACCCGTAGCTCCCATCGAAGCACCCGCTCTAGCAGTGATAAGATAGTGGAAACCAAACAATGGGAACTATTGAAACAGAGACTAGATGACATGGAGATGGGAAAGAAGGTTGATGATGATGAATTTGACTGGGCAACTCGTCCGTTCTCCCTGAGGATAACTGCTGCCCAGCCAAATCCTCACTTTAAGGTCCCGAACTTTAAAAAATACAACGAAACCACTGACGCGAAGGACCATGTGCAAAGTTTTGAACAAACCATGTGCAAAATACAACCGATTCCGCAAAATGGTTGACCAAGTAGAAGAGAGCCTCACTGACAGGGAGGTCATTGTTTGTTTCAACTCTGGATTGAAATCTGGTCCCCTCATTTATGAACTCTCTGCCCGGGAACCTAAGTCCAAGTCTGAATTGTACCAAGTAGCATACGCCATTACAATGGCCGAGGACAAAAGCAAGAAAAGGGGATCCGACAAGGCGGAACCAGAGGCGACTGGCGCTCGCCAAAGTGACAATGGGAATGGCAAGGGATCCAAGGGGAAGAACAGAACAAGAAGTACCGAGAAACCTGAGGTGTTCACCCCTCTAACCAAACCCATCTCAGAAATCATGCAGTTGGTAAATCTTCCACTTCCTCGTCCGCTGAGTGATAAACCAAAGTACACTCGTGACACTTCCAAATACTGTGATTTCTACAAGGACAATGGGCACACCACTGATGGCTGTTGGGCCCTCAAGAAAATGATCCAAAAATGGGTTGACGAGGGAAAGCTAGACCGCTATGTCATGAAAAAAGACAACAAGCGAAAGCGGAAGGAAGAGGAAAGTGAAGATGATGATAAAAGCGAGGACGGAGAACGTAGGCCTCCTTGAGCCAAATTACACGTGATCCGTGAAGAAGTGACTTCTACCAGAAAGCTGAGGGACCAGATCCATGAACTAAGCAAAGTGTACCACGTGCCTGCTTGGATTCATAAGGTGGAAGAGGTCATCAGTTTTTCTCCCAATGAATTAGCAGGGAGCCGTGCCGCCCGTGAACAACCTTTGGTAATAAAGGGTAGAATTGATAATGTGGAATCGGAAAGATTACTTGTGGACACGGGGGCCTCCCGTGACATTCTGTACTATTCTGCTTTCCAACAGATGGGCTTGAAAGACACCATGTTGGAACCTTATCATGGAAGGCTGGAAGGATTCACCAACCATAAGGTTGGAGCTAAGGGAACTGTGGAGCTAGAGCTTGAAATTGGCGAACATCCCTACAGATCCAAGGCTACTGTCAGTTTTGTAGTCATGGATTTGACAAGTGATTATCATGCTATCATAGGCATTCCAAGTCAAGCTAAACTTGGGCTGGTTGCCTCCCTTCCTCACCAACGAGTTAAATTTTCCACCCGTGTCGGAATTGGATGTGTGAGGGCGACCCCCAAAGACTTCTTGGAACATGTCGTCAGAAGCAGGAAGAAATCTAAGTCTGTGGATATAGATACCCCCGACGAAAACATCAAGGTCTCTAAATCTCAAAAAACTACCGAAACTAGCTCTAGGGTGAGCTACATCCGTGAGGTCCTAGAAGAAGAGCCTATGGTCCTAGAAATTGCAGCTGACCAGGGCATAGTTCCACCCGTCTCTGAGCAAGATCCCATTCTCGTCAACGGCCAGAACTCGGGGGGCCAACCATGACTTGAGGAAGGTCGATCCGCTCGACGTTGATGAACTAATGGAAGAAGAGGGCCTCAACGTGAATAACAATGAAGGTAGGAGAATTAGAGAAATTATCATTGAGTCCCTAGAATTTCGAGATGGTCCTGAAATGGAGCATGTAGATGAGCTGGAAGAGGTGGTCATTAACCCTGACTATCCTGAACAAAAAATCAAACTCGGGGGCCAGCTATCTCCAGAAGAGAAAGAAAAAATCATCTCCCTCTTAAAAAATAGTCTCGACGTCTTTTCTTGGAGAGTCGAAGACATGAGGGGGATCAATGAAGAAGTAGCACTCCACCGTTTAGAAGTTGATCCACTGGCGAAAACTATCTCACAGACAAGGAGAAATTTCGCAAGAGACAAGGAGGAGGCTATTAAGGAAGAGGTGCAAAAGTTACTGAGCGCCGGAATTATACGTGAAGTCAAGTACCCCGTTTGGTTGGCCAATATAGTAATGGTGAAGAAGCAAAATGGGAAGTGGCGTATGTGTATAGACTTCACTGATCTAAACAAAGCCTGGCCCAAGGATAGCTATCCTCTTCCCAGAATTGACAAGTTGGTCGATTCCATTGCTGGACACCAAACTCTCAGTTTCCTAGATGCCTATTCAGGCTATTATCAGATAAAAATGGCAGAAGAGGACATCGAGAAAACGGCCTTCCAAATACCTGGGGGAAATTACTGATATATCATGATGCCTTTTGAGCTCAAGAATGCGGGTGCCACGTACCAACGGATGGTGAATCAAGTATTTGGCGCACAAATAGGCCGAAACATGGAGGCCTACATTGACGACATGGTCATAAAGACCAAGGAGGGCAGTCACGCTCCCGACCTGGAAGAAACAATTAACAACCTCCGAGCTAATAATATGAAGCTGAACCCAAGCAAGTGCATATTTGGAGTAACGGCGGGAAAGTTCCTAGGCTTCATGGTATCCCAAAGGGAAATAGAGGCCAACCCTGAAAAAATTAAGGCGCTCATTGACATGAAGGAACCTACCACCATCAAGGAGGTTCAAAGATTAAATGGAAGAATAGCAGCGCTAGGAAGATTCATTGCCAAATCCGCCGAAAAGTCGCTGCCCTTCTTCAAGGTACTGAAGGGCACGAAGAGCTTCTCCTGGACTCCAGAATGCTCTGAAGCATTCCTTCGGTTGAAGGAGTACTTAGGTTCCCCTCCCTTGCTTAGCATTCCTATTACCGGCTAGATGTTGTATGTCTTTCTAGCTGTCACTAATCATGCAGTCGCAGCTGTCCTAGTAAGAAACGAGGAAGGAACTCAGAAACCTGTGTACTACGTGTCAAAGGCATTATCCGACGTAGAAAGAAGATACTTCAACATGGAGAAAATAGCGTACGCGCTAGTTATTGCATCAAGGAAACTACGTGCCTATTTTTCTGCACATCCCATCACCGTGTACACGAACGAGCCACTGAAGAAGATATTACATAAGTTGGACGGCTCCGGACGTCTCCTTAATTGGTCCATCACTCTTACGGAGTTTGATATCACGTACCAACCAAGGAAGACCCTCCTGGCACAGCCTTTGGTCGACTTCATGGTTGAAACTGCCTTCATGGGTGAGCACCTCCCCACTTCTCGCAAGCAAAATGCTACGGAAGAAGAAAAGTCTCCCATCGAACTCCCATCCAACTGTTGGATCTTGTATACGGACGGATCAGCTACAAAGGAAAGAAGCGGAGCTAGAGTAGTACTAGCAAGCCCAGAAGGAGAGTACACCATACAAGACATCATCCGTTTCAAGTTCCTTGCCTCCAACAATCAAGTTGAATACGAAGCTCTAATATTTGGCATAGAGTTGGCCTCCTTCTACGGAGCAACTAAGGTGGCGCTTTCTGTGACTCCCAACTTGTTGTCAAACAAGTAAAGGGAGAGTATAACACCCAAGACCCCACCCTTGCCAAATATAGAGATCTCATCCTGGACATGACAAAGAAGATGAAATTTTTCGAACTCAAGCAAATAGGTAGAAAAGACAACCAAATCGCAGACGCTCTATCTAAACTAGCAACCATGGATGTGTCTAAGTCTAAGACCAATCCATACGTAGTTTATGCCGAGGAACCTGCGTATGAAAGACTACAAGTCATGCTCCTAGATGGAGAGGAGAGATGCTGGATCAATGACTACATTGACTACATCGAGAAGAGCCAACTCCCGGAAGATGAGGCGCAAGCCAAACTTATCAAGAAGAAGTCCCCAAGGTTCATTGTGATGAGCGGAATCCTTTACCGAAGATCTTTTACGAAGCCCCTGCTGAGGTGTGTCTACCCCAAGGAAATTGAGAACCTCTTGGCAGAAGTACATGAAGGCGTTTGCGGCGGACACCCGAGGGCCAGAACCCTAGCCGATAAGATCATCTCGCTAGGTTACTACTGGCCAAACCTGAGGGAGGACGCGCACGCCTATATTAGAAAATGTGACAAGTGCCAAAGATTCTCCGACATTCCTAGACTACCGGCAGTTGAGCAAACACTTGTAATACCTATGTGGCCATTTGATATGTGGGGAATCGATATCATCGGACCCTTCCCTCCCGCCCGTGGTAATTGCAAGTACGTGATAGTAGCTGTGGATTACTTCTCCAAATGGATAGAAGCGAAGGCACTAGCCAAGATAACGGAAGAGAATGCAATCAACTTCGTCCATGACTACATCTGGTGCCGATTTGTCCTTCCTCATACAATTGTCTCTGATCACGAACTCCAGTTCTCTACGGCATTTACAACAGAATTGGGAAGAGTTAAAGTCCGCCACGCAAAGTCATCAGTCAGCAGACCCCAAGGCAACGGCCAAGCAGAAGCTGCCAATAAACTGGTCCTAACAGCCCTTACCAAGAACCTTGAAGGGCGCGAGGGTAGATGGTTGGACGAACTTCCCTTAGCCTTATGGGTTGTTCGCACAACCACCCGGGGGCCAATCGGGGAAACCCTATTCGCACTAACCTTCGGTTCTGAGGCTATGGCACCAGCCGAAATGGCCATCCCTACTGTGAGAAACTCCCATTTCGATGAGCAAGTCAACAAGGTTAATAGGCTCCTAGACCTAGACCTGATAGATGAAAAACGACTAGCTGCACAGATGAGGATGGTGAACTACAAGCAAAGGACCAAGGCATATCATGACAAGAGGGTCATCAGAAGAGTATTCCAAGTAGGTGATTGGGTACTTAGAAAAATTGAAGCAACTGGTCGAAAGGCAGAACAAAACAAGATCTCCCCGAACTGGGAAGGTCCCTACATCATCACTCAAGTCATTCGAGAGGGGACTTACAGATTGAAGACTAAGGAGGGGAAGGACCTCAAGCATCCATGGCACTCCGACAATCTTCGAAAATACTATCACTAGTCTAGTTTATTTTGCAAATAGATTAGTTTCTTGTTTTCTGTCTTTTACTTTTTAGTTTGATAGGATTACAGTTCGATGTAATCACGTTTCAGTTTTACGAAAGCAGTTTCTTCCAACATGCAAAGCAACTATTAACTCCTGACATAACACCAGAAGATGAGGGTTATATCCCCGACTCTCCAAAACATACGCCTTACGTCTTGACAAGGGTCCGCCTTGACTCAACGACTATAGGCTCCTAACAGCCAAGACCGAGGGTCCTCCTCGGCCTAATGGCTTACCTTACATCCTGACAAGGGTCCGCCTTGATTCCAGGATTACAAGTATCACAGTCAAGACCGAGGATTTGTCCTCAGCCTAATGGCTCGCCTCACGTCATGACAGGGAAACACCTTTTCGTTACGACTAAAATGCATCACGTCTGAAACCTGTGCACGAGTCATCTTCCTCGGCATAAGGAGACGAAAAAGAAGAAATCACCTAACAGTCAAAGCCGAGGAGACCTTCCTCGGCCTATACGACTTGAGTACCATCAACGAAGGGACTTACCTCGGCCTAGCAACTTTGTAACTAGGGACGAGGGACTCTCTTTGACTTTCCCCTTTTTTACAAGTTTTGTGCATGCACAATCTACAAACAAACACTCAAAACAATTCATTAAAATGCAAGCATGAATTGAGACAAAAAGATTCATTCATTGATATTTCATAAAAGATTACAATCCTTACCAACTATTACAAAAAAGGGAGAAAAATCCTAAGATGGCTGAGCATCATCGAAGGGCTTATCAAGCCAATCCTCCGTGATAGTACCGGGGGGAGGAAGAACAGTTTGATCGGCTTGAGCCCCGGCTTCCTCGGCGTTTCCCCCCTCGGCCTCGGCTTCTGATTCATCTTGAATCGCCTCCACCAAGGCTTAGATGTTACCGGGATCGATAGATGCTGGCTCCCAAGCTGCTCGGCCTGCTTGGGCATCTTCCCCAGCCATGATCTCTAAGTTATACTCAGAAAATGGAACCAGGTGGTTGTGAATGTGTGCCCAAATTCTATTTTTTTTTTTTGTTTTTAGTTTGGATTCACGCGAGTTTGAAAACATCCGGTTTAATTTTAAAAACGGAGTCGCCACGCCATTTTAATTTCCTCAAAACTTTGAAAAAAAGGATTTAAGGTTCGGAGGTTAAGTTACCCCTTGGGAAGAACGGATCGTCGTTCACCCAAGGTGCCTTGCCGTAGCAAGTCTCCCTAGATTCCATTTTTCGTGCTTGCTTGCGTGCTTGCTTGCGTGCTTTCTTGTGTGCATGTGTTGAAAAGAGGGGGGGGGGAATGTTCCAAGTCATCTTCCGGACGTACAAACCATTTAGTTGGTTGTCGCTCGGGATTCCTTGGATTTTTATGTGTTCGGGACTTTGGTCCCATCCTCATCTTGGACTTGTGATCATGTGATCATTGCTTTTTGACCTTGGGTCTTGCGTGATCAAGAGAAGGACTCTCTTTTATAGTCCAAAATGAGGTTCTTTAGAAAAGGAGTGTCCTTAGCCCATCGATCCTACGCCTTGAGACGATTGAGCTTATATTGGAGCTATCATCCTCGTCTCAAGCGATAATCGGAGATATAGGTTCAAGGTTTATCCCTTTCTAAAGAGATTGTGGCACCTTTAATGGAAGAAACGATGTAAAGATAGGATCTTTACACCGGTCCGTTCCAAAGTTGCATCAAGTACCAATTGGGGACATGGGGAAATGCATGTAAAAAATGACATTTTTAGTGAAAAGATGACATTTTTGGGTGCAAAGGATGCTTTTTATTGCAAAGGATGCTTTTTATGCAAAGAAATGATTTTTAATGCAAAGGATGCATTTTTATGTGGAAAAAATAGTGTTTTATATGCAAAGGATGCATAAAGACTACATTTTGAAAGCAAAGGATGCTACTTTGATTGTAAAGGGATGATTTTTAATGTGCAAAGGATGCATTTTATGTGAAAAATGGATTTTAGGTGCAAAGGATACACCTTTAATGTAAAGACATGATTTTATATGCAAAGGATGCATTTTTATGTCAAACATAGATTTTTAGGTGCAAAGGATGCACTTTTTGATTCAAAGATTACATTTTTTATGAGCAAAGGATACTTATTGCATGCAAAGGATGCAAAAAGGGGGAGGGAGATATGATTTACATGAATAAAGATATGATCTTTAACAATAATCTACCAAGTCCCAAGCAATATATAACAATATGTAAATGCAAAGAGCAATTATATCACATAAGCAAGTATAATACAAGATAAGGGAGGTTAGAGGTTACCAATGGTGGTGGCCTCTTCTTCTTTGGATTTTGCCTAGTGGAAGGACCAACTCTTGGAGGCTTCAAGGAGGAGGGAGGTGGCTTCTTGGCACTCTCAGCTTCCTGAATTTCGTAGGAGTGTTTGGGAGAGTTTTGGTGCTGGAAATCTCTTATCAAAATGGGTAGAGGAGGGCTCTATTTATAGGCAGTCTGGATAAGGCTAATGAAGCCGTGCGGCCAGGAGTTCCCTCCTAATGCAGCCGTGCGGCATTATCCTGTATGACTCAGCATTTTTCTAGAATCATGCAAGGTGGCATTTCTAGAAGGTTGTCTATATTAAGGAAAACGTGCTCTTTCAATTTAAAGCAGTCCCTTTATCCCTCGAAAGGTTCGAAACAGTTCCGGAATTGTTCCCGGACTTTAGGAAAGTTCGGGGAATTGCCGGGAAACTTAACTGGAAGGCATGAGCCAGATTTGGGTACTTACAGAAGCCCCTCGGAAACGTCACTTGCAGGGCGAGTGGGGTTGTCGATAGAAAAGGATCCAATCTGGCGAATGTCGAGACGGATTGGTGTAAGTGCTCCAATTTGAGCTTGTTAGTATTTTCGTTAGAAAATTAACGAAAGTTATAACATTCCTAACAATTCCTAACATTCCTAACATTTCTAACCAAGTAAGGGTAGATTAGGGATTGCCAAAAAAAAGATAAACCAAAGAAAAAATCAAAAAAGCAAAAGAAATGGTCAAAAACCCGAAATAGAAATGACTGGGACATTTTCTGTTGCTTAATTTGAATTTTATTCCTTGTGTCCAAAGCCTGAAGCTGTAATTAATGAACAGTGCACGCTGCAGATCATGTCCGCGCGGATGGTATTGTAATTTCCAGAGGGCTATAAATTGAGGCCTTCAGTCTCAAAAATAAAGGAGAAGAAATACAATTTGCAACTGCACCTTGGCGAAAATAGAGAGAAAACAGTGAGAATTCTCTAGAATTGTCACCTTTTTCTCAACTATTCACCCAAAATCACACTCACTCAAACACTCTCATATTCAAGCCTCAAACACTCTTACATTCAAGCCTAAAACTCCAAAATACAAAGAAGATTGGTAAACCCTCCTTCTCCTTACCCTAAACTCCTTCATGCATACATTTTCAAACTCCAAAATGTAGTTTGTTCATCTTCTTGCCTTAGATCCAAGAAGATCACCATGGAAGTTCATCTCCATGGATGATCTTCTACAAGGTCAACATTATTTTCAAAGTGTTCTTACTTACTTGCAAAGAAAACACATTTTCAAAACCCTAAAAATCATTTTCATACATCAAATCTCTTTTTCAAAGGATAAAATTCCCCTTCCCAAGCAAATGAAGTGCTTAGTCCTAATGTACCCCAAGGATGGTTTGATATAGTTGTTTCACCACTAAAATGTCAAGTGATCACTAATCAAAACCTAGGGAAATGGGGACAAGCATGGATGCCAAACCCCCTTTAAAAACATGTTTTCCTTCTTGAGAAGTTGCTGTCCAGTATCAATTTTCTAAGACCCCAGTCCATGGTCTAATTTTTTGGACACAGATAAACTTTGAATTTGGTGTTTACTACAAAACACTTTTTGTAGCCAACATCCATAGCTTTCCAGAAATATTTATACTTTATTTTTTGCATGAGTAAAACTCCATTTTTCAAATTTTCTTTTGAAGGTCAGATCACCAGTCTCTGGAAGTTCAGATCTCATACCTGAGATTTCCAGAAGGTTTTGGGTCCTCAAATCTTCTCCAAAATGAAAAATTATTTCACAAAAGTCTTATTTGAGGTGTCTGGAACAACTTTCATTCTCTGAGTTTTCTTAGATTATGAAGTTTTGAAGCCCTTAAATCAATTTCAAAGTCAAGTGTCCACTGCCTTTTTCATTCTGGCAGAAGTGGTTTTCAACTTCCAAAAATCTTTTGAGTACCAAAATTCAACCCAAAAATCACACCACACCAAAAATCATGGGATCTGTCCAAAGTCTAATAAAAAATTCCCAATTTTTACTTTCCTCAGTTTCAACTTATTTTGGCCAAAACACACACACACACACACACAAACAAATGGTTTTTAGCTTGGAAGACTCGTTTTACGAGGCATTTCGGGTGCACACTAACGTCCTTCCCGGCGTGTAACGTGACCTCCGAACCCAAATCTCTAATCTCGGACATTTTCAAAGTTTTGCCCTTAAAACAAAAATGGTGTGGCGACTCCGGTCTTTTCGATTGATTTTTCAAAGAAACGAAAAATTTCAAAGTACCTTTCGGAAAAATTTTGGTGGCACATCATCACAGTGGCGACTCCGCTGGGGAAATATAAGCTTTTTCTAAAAAAAATGATATTTGGTATATTGGTGGAAACCATTAAACTTCCCGTTATCGCCTCCTAACACGAGTCGGGGTTAAATTGTGGTTTAACAATCCCACGTACCGGTATCATTGTTTTCAAAAAAAAAAAGAAAAGCTTTTGAGGGTCAAGCTTCCGTCCCGGCATTTAAAAATCATTTGTTGTGTGTGTTGATTTTTGCACATTTTCGTGTTGTTTTGGCCGCCTCGGAAAAAGTCAAAATTTTGACTGTCGGAATCATGTCCCTAACTGTTGGAATTTTTGTGCTTATGTGTTCATTAAATTTCAAAAAAAAAAAAATTCAAAAAAAAAGGATTTTTCAAAAAGAAAATTTTCAAAAAAAAAAAATCATGCATCATACTTTTTAAGACACATGAAAAATTTCTATTTTACTCAGAAAAAAAAGATAGACTGCTTGCACACTACGCGCACGTGACCTTACACTGCACACTACGTCCCTAACCCGGGGAAATCCTTGCCGCGGCCCGTTTGGTCTTATTACGCCTCTCGGTGCAAGCACAGGACTACCCAAACATCCCATGGAGCCTCGTGTCGACCATGCACTTGTCCGTGACACACTTTGTCCGAGACCCGGTTGGTTTTTAGTTTGGTCTGTGTCAGGCCCTGTCTGTGTATAGACCTTTCCTTTCAAGCCTTTGTCGGCATACCGACTCAATATCTCTCGGGAACCCTAATCAGTTGAAGTCATGCCGGTTTTTTGCCGCAGACTTTGACCAAGATATTGACCGGCGCCTTGACTTCGGCTCTAACTGGCACAAATTATACACTGACTCCCAGCATGACACTAAGTCATCAAGGATTAATGATTATTCCATGCCTAATTACGGCCTAATTGACGACAAGTCAAGATCAATTGCGGACATTCATCAGTCCAAATCATGCCGACTTTTTGTCGAGCCTTCGGACATGATCTTGACTTTTGACGTCAGCTTTGTCCGTAATTTACATCGAATGCTCGTTAAGACTCGATTACCCGCCAGACTTTTAGGATCGTTTTCATTTTCGGTCGATGGGACCCGCTTGCCCTATAGGACCCTCGCCCGGGCCGTCCACCCCGGGAGGTCGAAATACAGTGGAATACGAGGGGCTTATAGACATAGTGACGGGGCCCACTGATCCAGGATCCAGAGTAGTTTGCGAAAAAGAAGAGCAATCTTTTCCAACCGATTAGGTTAATAAAACATGTTTTAAGTAAACGTGAACAAATAACTGCATGCTGCATGAGCCCAAAGGCCCAAACACCTACCCTCCTTCATTCCCAGACACCTGAAACTTCGTGCCCTTTTCCCCGCAGCTCCTCACAAAGGTTGGTTCCGGACACCGGGTCACCGTTTGATCAGTTGGGAAGAGTCAAGCGCATCATCAGCTTCGCCGTTTGTCCCGACTCCGGTTTCGTAATGTCTCGCATCGCCCGGTAATGATGGGGACAACGTCGCTCCGTCCTCCAAAATCCCTCGCATGCACTCAAAGATTGGATCCAGCTTGGTAGAACAGATGAGACTTCGACATGAGGCTCAAATCGACGACCTTCTCGGGGGTTGTCGCAAGTCATTGTTTGACTATCGCTCCCAATTCCGATGGCACTTTTACCGCAAAGAAGGAAGAAAGTTCTCCTCCTCTTCTTAATCGTCCCGGATACATCAAGATGCTACCCCAAGATTCCTATGTCTCCACCGCCGGGACTCCGGCCCGTCGACTTACAGGGCAACTGGCCCCCAAACAGCAGTCCAAAAGGCCACCATTCCAACAGCAGTCAGGGACGAAAGAGTTCGGCATACCGTCAGCTGTCCCCTCTCAAGGTGATGATCCCGCAAATATCGGCATGGGTAATGAAGATCGGGAAACAAAGTGGAAGAAATATGGTCACCATCAAAGCCCCGGAGGAACGCTGCAACGTACAAAGAAGCTCGGGATTGAAGAGGCCACACGCCACTTCGGGCATTAACAATCTCCCAACCGATCGGGGTTACCCTCAAGGACAAACATATGCTTGTTCCCCTCGGATCTTAATACCTCTCATTATCCGGCGGAGTCCAACCATTCGCTTCCGTATGAGCCCAACAAACAGATCTCCCTGACCAGCTCAACTCAAAGTCATTCCAAAGACCGCTCAACCCGAGGTCCCAAATCCGCCACCACCGTAGAACACATTTGGTGGGATATCTCGCATCGTCCCGACCGCCTTGAAAGGGACTATCAGACTGGATACACGAGGACCGTCCTCCTAAGAAGAAGAAAATTTCCTCCCAAAGAAAATTGAAGGAGAGATTCGAGGCCGGTGATACCGCTGGGTACGCTCGGGGAGCCATCTGGGGATTTGATTACTATGTACTCTACTCTAGCCAGCCTTTCCCCAAAGCAAACAGGAGTAGAAAAGCCGAAAACCCTTGCGCCGATAGAATTGAGACCCTCGGACACCGTAATATCAGATCTGGGTGATTTTACCGCCAATCGAAATCTATCCCCCGCGGAATCGCCCAAGATTCGCCTTGTCCAGCCTCCCGAGCGTACACCGACAAAGAAAGACCAACGCGCTTGGCGCTCCCACTCAATCAACATGTTGATCGGAGATGGCAACCGCCACAAACGGCCTCAAGCATAACCTGTGGGCTTCAAGAAAGGTTCTACCTCGCAAGAAAAAAGCACGAAGTGACTGGCTTGATGACTCTCTTTCTCCAGACAAGCACCAAATCTATGATCCCCGCCTATATGGTAGCATGATTACCTTCTGCGACGAAGATTTGCCAAGAGATGTTTCCCAACACAATGAAGCTTTGTACATCACCATTAAGCTCAACACCGTGTCGCTCCCTGGAGTATTGTTGGATAATGGATCGGCCATTAATGTCCTTCCCCTTAGCATGATGCGGGCCCTGCGCATCAATGAAAGGCATATGATCCCATCTACCCGGATTATCAAGGCCTACGACGACTCATCTCGTCCCATCCTGGGGACAGTAACTCTGGAACTCTGGTACGAAACCCAAATGGTGCCAGCGAAGTTCCATGTAATGGACATCCCGTCCGAGCTCACAGCCCTATTAGGACGCCCTTGGTTGCATCACATGAAAGCTATAGCTTCCACTCTCCACCAATGCGTCAAATTCATTAACCGACAAGGGGACCTTGAAGTCATAAGGGGTGACAGTTTCCTCATAGGGAACGAAGCCGAGACCGTCACTAAGCATGCTCTTAGCCAGACACCGGGGCTACCTCCTCCGAACCGACCAAGGGACTATCGGGGCAAGTCTCATCGTAATCCCCTTAATCCGGTGATGCCAATTATGTCAACGCACTCAAGCGAGCGTACTCGAAGAAGTCCGATTCATCAAATTCAATTGTCATTTCCAACATTTGGAGGCATACCGGAAGGAAACATTGAACACCGCCATGATACAGCACACAAACCCCTGGTCCCTAATCACAGCCTTTGTCACCATTCTTCAAACCCACTCTCCGACCCCGCCAAGCCAGAAATTTTCATGATAAAGATCGACAAGCATCGTCATACTCAACTCGAATCTATGAACGTCGTGGGACGTCCTCCTTGCCGAACCGCCCGCTAAGCCTTTCCGCTCGAGCATGGGACATGAGATTTTTCCAAGAAGACACCGAGACGCAATACGCCCTACATCCGGATTGAGCGGTCGATTGTGACGAGATAGAATTCCCTGCACTGAGGAAGATCCCTACATCCACATGCTCGCTGTGCGCCGAACACAATTGATTCTCGGTTCGACAAAGAGATGATAGCAATGATCGAGGAAGGAGGACAGAAACAAGATAATCCCCGAGTCATGAGGTCACTGACAGCAATGCCGCTAAAGAATTGGGAAACTCTCTCAGGCCCGTCCGCGACCAAAGAAGAAATGATCACCAAACTTGGATTGGTTCCCCGTCCCTTTGTGTCAACCTTTGTAAAGTCCTCCGAGTCTCTCATTGTTGAGTTTGAGTCTTCCGAGTCGTCCGATGGCCTCACGCCTGAAGACCATGAAATTGTAGCCAATGCTGTATTCCCTTTTATTCTCAACGAAATGACGAACCTTTCTGAGTATTCCTTGATTGCCACTTTAACTAATGATGAATTAACTAATAATCTAAAAACAGTTAATAACGATTCACTAGATGAAGAAGCAGACACATTAAATGAACAATATATCAAAGAAATCTTTAAGCAGGTTGTTCGGAAAGAGGAAAATCGAGCCCAAGCTGCCGAAGAGATTTTGACGAGTGTGAATTTGGGAACTGCGGAGGAGCCTAAAGAGACACAGATTGGTAGTTTCTTCGAAGGGACTGAAAGGGATGCCCTAATTGAGCTGCTAAAGGAATTCGTGGATGTGTTCGCATGGTCCTATAAAGATATGCCAGCCTCGATCCTTCCATAGTTGAGTACCGAATACCGCTCGACCCGTAAGTCAAGCCGCAGCGTAAGCTAAGAAGAATTAAGCCCGAATAGTCCCTACAAGTGAAAGAGGAGATAGAAAAGATGCTCAGTATGTGGTTCATCAGGGTCATTGAGTATCCCACATGGCTTTCCAACATAGTAACGGTGACTAAAGCCAACAGAAAGATCCAATGCTGCGTAGACTTCAGAGATCTGAACAAGGCTAGTCCAAAGGACGATTTCCCCCTGCCAAACATCGACATCCTGGTGGATTCCACAGCCAACCATGAAGTTAAATCCTTCGTCGACGGCTTTGCCGGTTACAACCAAATCAAAATGGCAGAAGAAGATCAAGCCAAGACAGCCTTCACAACCCTTGGGGTACGTACTGCTACACGGTCATGCCGTTCGGACTAAAGAATGCTGGGGCTACGTACTGCAGGGCGCCTATGCTCTGTTCCATGATATGATCCACAAAGAAATCGAGGTCTATGTGGACGACATGATAATACACTCCAGAGGATCAGATGGCCAACACTTTGTTGATTTGAGAAAATTCTTCGGCCGCCTCCGGGATCACAAAGATGAGACCGAATCCAGCCTAAATGCACCTTCGGTGTAAGACGAGGCAAGGTGCTAGGATATATGGTGACAACGGGTAATCGAAGTAGACCCCCGTAAAATCAAGGCCATAGTCGAAATGAAGCTACCCTGCACACCGACGTAAGTGAAATCCTTCATGGGAAGACCGCAATACATAAGCCGCTTTGTAAATCACCGACCTCGATCCGCGAGCCGATCTTCAAGTTGATGAAGAAAAATGCCTACGCAAAATGGACTCCGTAATGCGCCCGCTTTTGAACAGATCAAGGCGTACCTCGTGAATCCCCCGATTCTTTGCCCGCCACATCAGCAAAAGCCGCTATTTCTATATCTACCTGTCACGGATACAGCAATTGGGGCTATGCTAGCTCAAGAGAAGAAAGATTCCAAGGTCGATAACGCCATCTATTTTGTGAGCAGAAAGCTTCAGGGAAGCGAACTCAATTACTCTGCTTGTGAAAAGACTTGCGCAGGTTTGGTCTGGGTAGTGGGAAAGTTGAAACACTACATGCAGTCTCACCCGATACATCTCGTCTCAAGGATAGACCCCAACAAATATCTGTTCGACAAGCCTTCCATCTCTATGAGGTTGGCAAAATGGTCATTCTTTTTGGCTGAATACGACATCACTTATGTTTTGAGGAAATCCGTAAAAGGACGCATAATGGCAGAACATTTGGCCGATTTCCCAAGTGATGAGTCCCGAGGACCTGAACCTCAATTTTCCGATGATGGAATCTTTGGAAGGAGAAAATCGCTGGCAACTCTTCTTCGACGGGGCATCGAACAAAAGGGGGAACAGAATAGGAATACTTCTGGTCGATCCTACCGACGAACACACCCCCATAGCAGTAAGGTTGAACTTCGAGGTCACCAACAACGCTGCTGAATATGAAGCTTGCATAGCCGGGTTGAAAGCCGCCCTTGAAAGAAATATCAAGGAATTGGAGGTGTATGGTGACTCTGCCCTCATCATCAATCAGGTCTCTAACAAATGAAAGACCGTAGACCCGGGTCTGCAGAAATATCACACTTACATGGAAGAGCTAGTAACTCAATTCAAGGAAATCAGCTTCCATTACTTGCCCAGAGATCGCAACAGATTCGCAGATGCTCTGGCAACACTAGCCTCCCTCGTTGAAATACTCCGAAGGAAAGTCCGTCAAACCATTCGTAGCCTGGGAGAAGAGAAAATCCCGCTTATTGCTTTGAAATCGAAGCAGGCCGAACCGGCCAGCCGATCTCGGTACACTCGCATCTATCGCACCAAGAACGGAGAAGCCTCCTTCAAAAATGAAGATGGGGAATATAAAGAAGGAATCAAAGCGAAAAGTCTCTCAGCCCTGAAGCGACTCGCCTCCCATTATGTTCTTTTGGGAAACATGCTGTACAAGAAGCGTTATCAAGGCCCCCTCCTGCGATGTATCGGCAAACAAGAGGCTACCAAACTCATGAAAGAAATACATGGTGGTACCTACGGCCCCCACATGAATGCTTGAGCTCTGATGCAAATCATACTAAGAATGGGTTACTTTTGGATCTCCATGGAAACCGACTGCATCCAATTCGTCAAAAGCTGCGACAAATGTCAGCGATACTCAAATCTTAATCATTTGCCTCCTCACGAGTTATACTGCATGACAACCCCTTGGCCTTTCGTCACTTGGGGAATTGATGTCATAGGCAAAATCACACCATCAGGCAGTAACGGCCACGAGTTCGTCCTGGTAGTTGTGGACTATTTCACCAAATGGGTTGAAGCCAAGTCCTATAAAATCCTCAACTCAAGGAAAGTAGCCCTCTTCATCAAAGAGAACATCATATGCCGATACGGGTTACCAGCCGAAATCATCTCAGATAATGGATCCCACTTCGAAGGGGAATGTGAAAGGCCGTCGGCGTAATTCGAATAACCCATCACAAGTCATCTCCCTACAGGCCCCAAACCAACAGAGCCGTCGAGGCAGCAAACAAGACTTTGGAAAACATCATCCGGAAAATGGCTGTCCGAGACAGAGATTGGCCCGAGAAGCTACAACTGGCACTCTGGGGCTACAGAACATCCGTCAGAACGGCAACCGGGGAAACACCGTTCGCCCTCACATACGGAATGGAAGCCGTACTCCCAATCGAGCTAGAAATCCCCTCGCTCTGTGTGTTGTTGGAAAGCCAGATCAACGAGGTCGAATGGCTCCAAAGTCGCCATGATGAATTGGCCCTGCTAGATGAGCGACGATTGAAAGCAATGGAACATATCCGAGCCTACCAAGGGAGAATGGCCAGAGCCTTTGACAAGAAAGTAAAGCATCGGGAGATCCGAGAAGGTGATCTCGTTTTGAAAGAAAAGCCCCCTTGGCCCGTGTCAACCCGCTTGGCAAATGGGAGCCCGTCTGGGTCGGGCCATACATCGTCCGTAAGATCTTCTCCTGAGGAGCCATACAACTTGCACTCGACGGAAATCCCTTTGTACACCCAAGAACGGTGACAAGCCGCGCATACTATGCGCGTAAAATACCGAGTCAAAAATATCAAAAAAAAAAGGTGCCAAAAAGAGTAATACCCAACTAGGTTGAAAACCCGAAAAGGGCGGCCTAGGTAAAAAAACAGGGTTGCACCAAAACAAAAAAAAACAAAAAAAACAAAAAAAAAAACAAAAAAAAACAAAAAACGGGTCGAACTACGAAGACCTGAGCCCTTTTGTCCGAAGGGAACGTAGGTGTAAGTACCCCAATCTGGATCACACCCTTTCACACACACGGGAAACACCGCAGACTCATCAACGTAGTCTCGAGACCTCTCTCACTCAAAACCCTCTCAAAACCCTCTCAAAACCCTCTCAAACCCCAACCAAACCAAGGGAGGAGCCTTCCGGGATAAAAAGGGACAAAAGGACCTTTTGGAAATTTTCAGAAATTGGGAAAGCAATATTGATCCGTACGGACCTCTTTGTTTCATAATTACCGAATCCCCTTAAAGTCCACAATATTCCTCAAATCCCGAAGAAATGATTACCCAAATGCATGGTTGGTCCGTACGACCTCTTTCGCATGCCGAGTTGGTCCGTACGGACCTTCTTGCATGTGGGACATCATCATTCCGTAATATTCACCATCATTGCATTCCCTCAAATCGAGGAAATCCAAAATTCTCGATAACCAAGAAGGTCCGTACGGACCTCTTTGCTCCGAAATTTTTACTATAAATAGAGGGCTCCCCTCCTCATTTTCACACACCTCCCTCTTCTCTCTCTTCCTCCCTTAGCCTTCTCGGCTCCTCTAAGTCCTCTCGAGGCACTCCCGCCCTTTCGGATCCTTCCGAGGCCTTCCGAGCTCCCTCGCGGTGCTCCGGAAGCCTCCCCGAGCGCTCCCGAGACGCTCCCGCGCCGCCCGAGGCACTCTCGAGGTACTCGAGGCCCTCGTGGTACTCCGAGGCCTTGCTCGGTCTTTCCACGGTGTCCCGGCTCTTTCCGAGTCAAACCGACGATCCCAAACCACGCCGAAACTCCGCCCGAGTGACTCCCGCCACCACAACGCACGCCGAACCTCTCGCCCGAGTGATCCCGACGATCCCCACGCACGCCGAACCTCTCGCCCGAACGCAGCCTCGCAACCTCAACTCACGCCGAAACTCTGTCCGCGTACAACCGGCATCTCCCGAAGCAATCCCGATCCGTACCGAACGCTACTCCGACCTCAAACACTATTCCCACCGAAGACAGACACGAACCAACATTGGTAAGGCTTCCTTCCTATACTATTTCAATACATTTCCATACATAGCATACAATGTAGACATCCGATACAAAGCATGCATTTTTAAAAGCACACACACACACACACAACATTTAAAGGATATTAGGTATCCGAAAGACTCGTTTTTACGAGGCTACTCTGTGAGCTCTAATATTCTAATATTCTCTTCCCTGGGAGTCATCTCGACCTCCGAACTCAAAATCTCATCACACAAAAACAGCTTTAAAATTATCTTTAAACCGATGCCCTTTTTCAATGTTTTGGGCTTAATAAAACGGCGTGGCGACTCTACAAAACAAAAACGGCGAGACAATCGCTCCAACGCGAAAGACGCTGGGATGCCGGGCCGCGAAGCCTGCACTGATCCGGGCTATTTCTTGGCGACTCATTGGGGAATAATTTTGTTTTAAAAACTTTTAAACAAAACAAAAGATTTTTTAAAACGATGATGAGGGTCAAACTTTCATTTTACCCCTTCCTTTAATCTGTGTGTGTGTGCACGTGCTTCGTTTTTATTTTACAAAAAAATAAAAATACAAAAAAAAAATGCATCAATATACATCTCGTGCATACATTTAAAATTCTTCAAAAACTTCTATTTTACTCAGTAAAAGAATTTTAGAGACCGCACACTACGCGCACGCCGCCTCGGTTACACCGCACTCTACTCACACCGCCGCACCGCACACTACGCGCACTGCCGCCGGATACACCGCACACTACAACCCTCAACCCGAGTGGTCTCGCTTGGGTCCGTTAGGTCTTCCTAGGCCTCTTGACGCGCACGGGATCATTCCAAACATCCCATCCTAGCCAAGCGTCAACCCCGCACGTTTGAGTCTTGAGTCACACTCGTCCGCACTGCTGGTTTTTACCTGCCCGTGTCATACAAACTCGGATACATATACCATGCCGGCCATTTTTCGAGTCAAGGCTCGAACTCAAGATCCTCGCGCAAGCAAAGCGATGAAAGGTCATGCTAAAATCTTGACCCGATCTTGATTTCCGAAGCTACACCTGCACGATGTTCCGTCCCTGATATACATCCATGCTCACATGACACCATGTCATCACGCTGATACGTCGCCCATGACGATATGACCCAGCCAACGCCTAACGTCACGCATCCCTTGCGCAAGCAAGGTAAAGAGAGGTCATGCCGAACTTCGACTCGATCTTGACTCTGGCCGGCTCGGTTCACTATTCACATGGCTAACGCATCAAAACGAACATGACAAAGCTCGGTCCTTAGGTTCGATTTTTCTTTAGGCCGGTGGAAACCGCTTGCACTATAGGACCTCGCCCTGGGCCGTCCACCCCGGGATGTCGAAATACAGTGCAAAACGAGGGGCTTATAGCCGCACGTATGGTCTCCATCGACCCAGATCTAGCATAGTTGCGAAAAGAAGAGCAATCTTTTCCAACCTACCTAGGATTCTCGAGAAAACATGTTTTAAGTAAATTAAAACAACAAAAAAATCAAAAATAAAAGAAACGGAAACCGCATGCCACGTGAGCTTTCCCCTTTTATCCCGTTAGGCCATTCCCGTGTCTAAACCTTGCCCGTCACCCTCCAAATAACCGAGAGTGGTTGAGAATACCTCGGAAGCCGCCTTTTCGCATCGAGGTCACAAGGTCCGATAGCCCTTCCAGCTTCAACGGTCCGCACCGTCCGATACTCCCCATGACGGATCAACAGAGATAACAGTGAGGGAAACGAACCCCGCCACTAAGGAACCTCCGCACAATGGAGGAGGTGCCGCGAGCCTTCGAAACCATCAAGAAGCGCCAAGAGGAACAAAGAAGCTCGGATCGTCGACACCTTGCGTCTTCGAGGAACAGCTTGCAGCTTCCCAACCCGACGGAACCTTGTTCTCATAGAGGACGAAGATATACCGCTCCCCGGTTTCTCAAAGCTATCAAGCCAGGTCCCGCTCCGCCAAGCTACGAGATCCCAAAGAACGCAGCGCCTCCGCTCAAAGCTCCTCAGCGCTGGGCCAAGGCCCGACATGCCCGCCTCAAGACGCCGCTTCCGCTCGCACATCAAGCTTCGCACCAACAAAGACACATACGTGCTCGCTTCCGCCGCATCCCAATGCATCTCTGTATCCCCTGTGATTCAATCCTTTGCCTCTATACGAGCCTCGCAACCACAATCAAAAGTCCCCATTCTTACTGTGGACAGCATCCCGAGCGGATATCCCGACATCTCAAGCTTTGCCACCCGCTAGTCCGCCAATTGGGGCTAACGAATCGTTTCCCGCCTTCCCAAACACAACCCTTAGCGGACCTCGGCAATCACGCCCTCAACTTCAACACCCTGTGTATGGGTTGGTATACACTCAACTACCTCCCCAAGACTCCCGAATGGCGATCCCATCGCCCAATCCACCTCCATCTTCGGTGTCCGTCCCCGAAAACGGTAACCCACCTCGCATACCGATCCCCACATGGCCCGGCCGATTGAACAAATGAAAGACATGCAAGGCAAGCTAGCTAGTTCTCTAAGGACTCCTCCCCGCCTACCGATCCGAACAAAGTGGTCCCTCTCCCTCCAAAGTTCAGGATGCCGGAAATGGAAAAGTTTGACGGAACAATGCCCAAAACCCACATCGACACCTACGTCCCGGGTATGAGAGCCAAAGGGGCAACCCTCAACAGATGGCGTATCATTTTCAAGATTCCCTCAAATCCACAAAGACTAAGGTGGTTCCTCAAATGTGAAGGCGTAAAACCGCTCCACGTGGGATCGATCGCTGAAATCTTCCCCGGAGAAGTACCGCGCCAATCTTGAATGGGAAACAAACCGCCATGACCCGCAAGCCACCGAACAAAAGGATGACGAACCAAAGGCGAGTTCTACAAAAGATGGAACCGGGAAGCTAAGCGAGATAATGGATCCACTTTCCAAAGAAGAGCAGATGGACATCTTCCATTCCCGCCTCAAGCCATCTTTGAGAACCTTGATCGCCCACCATTTCTATCCGGATCTCCGTGCCATGGTCAACGCCGGACAAAGTTTGAAAAGACTCGAGTCTTCAAAAGGCAACAAAGAACCCCGCCTCATCTTACCGCTATCGAACAAACTCGGCAACTTCAACTCCCGCCCGACCAAAGGAAAGGAAGCAAATGAACAAAGGCACTACATTCGTAACGGAGCTCAAGTAAACCGCGATCAAGCGCCCCAAAGAATAGCAACCCCCTCGCTTCCCACGCCCAAAGATTTAGATAACCCGGAAATGCCCTCGGGGTCAAGTATTTGAAGCTTTGGTGAAGCGAAATCTTCTCAAACCACTCGAGAATTTCCAACCGAAGACCCTCAAACCCAACATGGATATGAGCAAGCACCGCGCCTTCCACAACTACCCCGGCCACACCACCGACAATTGCTTCGTGCTCAAGCAGTGTGGTCCAGGCTCATCGAGGAGGGAAAATTGGAACGCCCTCGTGGTCCCAATACCATCGGAAATCCATTCCCCCGAACGACAGGTAAACTCAATAGCCTTGACGAAACTCCAAGCGAGAGCGCACTCCCCGCAATTTCCGAAACCGTCGCATGCCGTCCCGCTACGACCGGGAGCGTGAAACCGTAGTCAAGAGATCTCGTGACCGGGAATTCCGACAAGAACGCCCAAGGGCCACCGTCTCCCTACGATCTTGCCCTACCAAGGCATACAAATGGATGGATCGAACGTTCCCGTAAGAGACCGAGTCCAAACGGTAGCACGGGAAGCGGTTTAGCCTTCACAGACGATGACTTGCCAATATGTGAGAATCGGCACAACGAAGCCCTCCTCATCCTCATAAAAATAGAGATGTTCTTCCTCCCGAACGTCTTGATTGATAACGGCTCCGCAGCCAACATCATCGCTTTAAGCACATTGAAACGACTCCGCATCGACCGCTTCTCTCGATAAGGCCTTCACCTCGTAATCCGAGCCTACGACTCCACCGCACGACCAATCGTAGGAGTCATCAATTTGAGGATCCAATTCGACGTACAACCGGAGCTCAGAGAGTTCCAAGTCGTGGAAATCAAACCAACCTTCTCTCGCTTTGTTGGGACGGCCTTCGATACATCGATGAAAGCAAGATCATCTACTCTTCACCAATGCGTGAAATTCATCAATGCCAATGGAGCGATCGAAGTGATCCGCGGAAGCAAAGCAGTGCAATGGCAAGTGCTTGGCCGCAAGCTACGACCTGTAAGAAGGTCCCGACATGACCGAATACTCTTCTCCGCATGATTCTCCTACCCCGTCCCGCTACGAAGTGGATCCTTACATCCACGCTCTAAGCCGCGACGAGCCGGAAATTGAAGAACTCATGGGTCGTGATGACAACTCGACATATGCGACCGTGAAGAATGCTTCGAGAGAGGATCAAGAGATGGATGCCCTAATGGAGATTGATCGAGGAGTAGACCCTTACTTCGCCGAAAACCCTCTTGCAAACCGGCTCATCACCGATCCCCGCACAAGACAACCCTCTAGCCGACACTCGGATCTTACTGGGACAGCCATCACAGCCTAGTTCAATTCAACATTCCTGTCCGACCCGGACGAACAGGCGCAACCTCCTCCAAGGCTTAATCGTGGAAGGAGATATAGCATGCCCGCTCGAATCGTACATTGTAAACGCCGTCCAAGCAAAGATCCTGCATAAAGAAGCGCATTCTATGAAAGTGATCAACATCGCAAGAATCAACTCCGACCGCCGAATGCTTCGCCCTCCTAGAAGTAGCCCTCGCCGACTTCTATCATCAAAAACCCCCAAGGACCGGTGGCAACACTAATGGAGGGACATCATCGTGGAGCACCCAAAACCTCCGCGATCCGGTTTGAAATCGAACCGCATGCAAGCTACTTTCCGGACTCATGCCAAGTGGAAGATTGGCCACCCGAACCAAGACCACTCCCTCTAGAGCTACGCCCATCCGAGAGTAATGAAGCCCGGTCCAATCCCTCGTCGCCTATAGTCTAGCTTCGAGTCTTGTTGTCTCGTGTATTCACATCTTTTGAGTCTTTTGACGGCTTTACGCCCGACGATTGTGAATCTTTGATCAACAAATGTACGCCTTCACGCTTTCAATAAAAGGTCCGACCTTCCTAAAAAAAATCATTTCATTGCATCTTTAACAAATGATGATATTAACTAATCAAAACAAGTTAATAACAATTCATCTATACAAAAGACAAACACGTTAATTAAATAAATGCATCAAGCAAACATTTAAGCATGTTGTCAAACGAGAGAAAACCGGGCCCAAGCCGCCGAGAAGGTTTTAATCACAACGATTTGCAAGATTGTCAAGAGCCAAAGAGACGCAAGTCCGACGCCATTTCCAAAGACAAACCAGATCTTCCAATACCTCAAGAGCGGGAAACCACCTTCATGAACAAGGAGGACCCACACACACAAGGGGTCAAAACCAAGAGCATCATGGCCCTAAAACGCCTTGCCTCTCACTTCGTCATCCTCTGGGACATGCTATACAAGAAACACTACCACGGGCCACTCCTACGCCGCGTCGCCCAAGAAGAAGCAAGCAAGTTCATGAACGAAGTCCACAATGGGGCTTGCATGGTCCCCACATGAACGCCGTAGCCCCGATGCAAATCATTCTCAGGATGGGCTACTACCGGATCTCCATGGAGTGCAGATTGCATCCACTTTGTCCGAAGCCGCGACAAGTGCCAACGGTTCTCCAACCTCAATCATCTACCACCCCACGATCTCTACCGCATGACTACACCTTGGCCCTTTGCCACTGGGGAATTGACGTCATCGGGAAAATCGCTCCGCCAGCAAAGAATCGGTCACGAGTTCATCTTAGTAGCCATCGACTACTTCACCAAATGGGTCGAAGCCAAGTCCTACAAGGTACTCACCTCCAAGAAGGTCGCGCATTTCCTCAAAGAAAACATCATCTCGCCGATACGGCATCCCAAATGAGGTCATATCGTATAACGGCTCACACTTCGAAGGGGAATTCGATGCATCAGCCGGCTGAATTCAAGATCACACGTCACAAATCTTCTCCCTACCGGCCACAAACAAACGGCGCCGTGGAAGCAAGAAACAAAACCTCGAACGGATCATCCGAAAATGACCACCCGAGGACGAGATTGGCCCGAGAAGCCGCACCTTGCACTTTGGGGCTGGCTACCGCACATCGCCGTAATGTGCCCACGGGAGAAACCCCATTTGCCCCGACGTACGGGATGGAAGCAGCCCTTCCCATCGAGCTAGAAATTCCCTCACTCCGAGTGCCGCTGGAAAATGACATCAACGAAGTCGAATGGCTCCGGCCGACATGACGAATTGGCTCGCTAGACGAGCGACGACTAAAGGCCATGGAACACGTCCGAGCCTATCAAAGCTGTGACGGCTAGAGCTTCGACAAGAAAGTCAAATCCCGAGACATCGTGGAAGGTGACCTTGTACTCAAAGAAAAGCCTCCCACTCGAACCAACCCACCGGGGAAAATGGGAACCCACATGGATCGGCCCTTTCGTGGTTCAAAAGATCTTCTCCGAGGCGCCATGAAGCCGATGTACCTAGACGGCAATCCCTTCATGAATCCAAATAACGGAAGCAAACTTCGCAGATACTTCGCCCGAAGAAGAACAACCGTGGCATCTCTTGGCACTCCATGTAGTGTCGAACTACGTGCACCTCCGAGCCCTCTAGTCCGGGGAACGTAGGCAACCTTAATTGGTCCGGTCTAAAAATACACAAAAAGTCAAAAGTTTGAATGTCAATCAAGACCTCCATCAAGCTACGCACTTTTCAAGAACACGCCCTGTTAGCCACTCGACCAAGTCAAACGACGGCGGCAACATCAAAGGACATCCGAGGGTCACTCAAAGATCAAACGACTGACTCATGTCTGCTTCCAAGCCAGGGGCTTGTCTTCGCCCTCACGCGCTTCAAAAAAAAAAAAGAGAGCTCGAGCAAGGGCTCACAAAAAAATAAAAAAAAGAGAGCTCGAGCAAGGGCTCACAAAAAAAGATAGCTCGAGCAAGGGCTCACACAAAAAAACAAAAGAAGCTCAAGCGTAAGCCGCAAAAGAGGTCAAGAGCCCGACGCCAACAAGCGGCAAGGAAGCTACGAAAAGACCGTCGAACGACTTGTCAAGTGGAGCATTCAACCTCTCGCCCAAGCACAAAGCCTCAAAGAAAGGGGATTGCCGTCATGGCCTGCATCGCTTCACCGCAAATGCAATGTAAAAGTCCAAAGATGGACGCCGACAAAGTGCACAAATGTAAGCAAAGGCAAACAAGAGATCTTGCGTCTCGACAAAGCTTTAAAAGTAAATCACAAATCACTAACGGTTACAACATTTCTTGATGAGTTCAAGCACGGTCTACTCTCAAGTTCACAACATGCTAAAAGACAAACTTTAATACATTTAACTAATAATGTGTTTGCAATGCAATGAATGGATACCTAGGAGGTCATTCCGCGCCATCTCGCGCTTGTCCCCTCGCCATTCTTTCCTTTCTTCCTCGTCCCCGGCGAGTCTTCTTTCGCTTCACGTGAACCAATCCTCGCGTCTCTCGCCCGAGATCCGGGGGTCCTCCCCGTAGAGTCAAACAATCCAAGAGCTCTCGTGGCTTCATTCGCCCGTGCTTCGGCTCGGATCTCCTCCCCGCGAGTCCGTAAAAGAGGACCTCTCCCCGTCGGGCCGGTCAACTCTAGTCTCGTAGTCAAACAAAGTGTCTCCCGTCACATCCAAAGGGTCGACTGTGCTTCGGAACTCCTAAGGCAATAGCTACTACGGCAACCGGGTCCTGCAATCGCTTACACGCCTCGCTCTCCAAGACCACTGGGATCGCCCAACACGCCGCTCATACCAAAGCCGATACCGAGCCGCCAATACAACGCTCCCCGACGCCTAAGGAGTACCACAGAGGGAAAGCGGAATACTTCCATACCCTCGTAAAATACAAGAAGGCACCCGAAGCCGCCATACAAAGAGGAACTACCTCCGCAGAGCAAGGTCATCCCAGCCCCAACAAAGGCTCCTGCTTCATCCCAAACTCGCCGGGAAACAAGCGACGGAATATAGAAGGAGGACCAAGACAAACCCGGAACTCGACAACGTAGGACCCTTCCTCGCAAGATCCTCCTAGTCTCAATCCTCCAAAGGCGGAACCCACCAGCCGGATCTCGATGCGTACTAAGCCGTGCCATCCATCTCTCCCAGCGGACCGATCCATATCCAACACAAGAGGTCGCCGAGCAAATGACCACGGGCTAAACGACGCCTGAGCCTCTGACATGGCCTGAAGTCTCTCTCGCAGCCCACAAGGTGAGCAAAGCGGGGCTTCCCCTCTCATAAAACGATCCCTGGGCCGCGACGGTCGATACCATGAAGAGTCTCCCCAAAGACCAACGGGACAATATCCTCTCCACTCCGCAGCGGCTCCTACCACATCTAGCAAAGCGCCATCACAAATGCCAAGGGAACCGACTGTAAAAGCGTCGCCATCACGCACAAGGCAAATACATCCCAAGAGACGTCACTCTCATCATCAACCATGAACCGCTCCGCAGCTCGTAAATGTCGATATGACCCGAATCAAGGATCATGCCCCGCACTTCTTCCAACGAAGTACGAAGAAAGTCTCGCAAGCTTCACGCTCACAAAGAAGACCACCAATCAAAGGAAGCGAGATGGCCTCCACCTCCGGCCCTCCAATCAAAGCCCGAAAATCCTCAAAAGTGGGCACCATTTCATTGTAGGAGAAACAAGACACGTGCCTCCTAACATCCTGCAACTTCGCGGCAGCTCCGCAACAAATCCCAATCAGAACCAACTCCTTAAAAGACCAAACCGAGCAAAGACGAAACCTTACCTCGAAAGCTCCGTCTCTCGATGCCTCATACGGCGCCGCATCCACGTTTTCAACCGCTCAAGGAAGTGTGCTTGCCTCTCCCGCGAAAGCCTCGGCAAAATTCTAGGGACGTACGAAGAATCCATGGCAAAAATGGAGGTTCCTAGAGAAAATGGGGAAGAAAGCTCGAAAATGGCCGCAAATGGGGAAATGAGGAAGAACCGTGACACCGGAAAGCATTTATGTCCTTCCCAAAGCAAGGTTGGTCCGTACGACCTCTTTGCATGCTAAGTATGTCCGTACGGACCTCCTTGCAAAACAACCCATTTCCCAAAGAACAAGCATAAAGCCACCGTCCTCAAGAAAAACCTTGCTCCAAACCGCCCAAACACCGGCCAAAGCCATTCCCTGCAAACAAACACTACCCACAAACACACTCTCACCACGTGGCATGCACAAAATAAAAATAATAATAGCAACCATTTCTAGGACAAATCCCGGAATCACAAAAATGACATTACATCTTAAAAATAAAATGCCGTTTGCCATGCAAATACATGTGTTTTATTACAGTACCAATAAATGTCTCTGTTGCTAAACAAAAAAAAAAGGAGGGATATGAAAAGAGGGAAAGCAAATGAATACTAATCGTAATCCTCGATCATCATCCTCGCCAAGGTCCTCCAAAGAAAAGTCGGGCATCCCAAATAACTCGCCCGTCACATCCTCGTCGTCGAATACCGAGCACCCGCCCGAGGCTCCCACGAAAAGTACTCAAGGATCAAATCCGGCGAAAGGATCAAAGAAAGAAGGCTCGAGGAACCCTCACCCCGTGCGCCATGCGGAGGCATGAACCGATAAAAGGGCTGCTCCTCGAAGGCCCCGCAGCCTCCCGAAGATGTCCCGCATCCATGCTATGCCGCCCTCAAAGGTCCCTCCCGCTGCGGCTCCGGCTCGGCTCTAGGCGAGGAACGCCCACGTAGTGCCTCGAAGGCATAGGCTCGTACGCCGGCACACGACGCGAAGACCGGCAAGACATCTTTCGACGCCATCTTCTTAGCGAAGGAACGCATCGCCACGTAACGGCGAGTCAACATATCATAGGCTCTCCTCCGGACTCCGCACCAACAAGAAGCCAAGGAAACGCTCATCAAATACAGCTTATACTCAACAACAAAAGAGAAAATGCGTAAAAGATGCCAAGATGGAAAAGAGTCAAGACACTCACCGATCTATCGGGATCCACTCGTATGCAAGCAGAGCTCAAGCCCGAACGGGCATGCATACCCTCCTCTCGATCCGTCCCCGCGGACGCACGTGAAATCCGGGTCCCGCATCGAACCTCTCGGGAGCCCGCGGGCGCCTCTCTCTCCCGCGCGCACTGCGGCGTCCCGCCTTCCTCCTCACGAAGGCCCCGTACTCCTCTCCATACAAGATGAACTCCTGCGCCGACACCGCCAAGGTACCTCTCGAAATCGAGCACGCCCATGTCCCGGAATCAAGCATCCCAAAGGGAGGGTCCCTGAGCCACGGGAAGCACACCGGGGCCATGCCGCCAAGACCCGCTCTCTCCCGCATACATGACATCACAAGTCAAGCCCCGCAGCATCTTCCGCCGCGCTGCCACTCCGGAGCCCTCAAACTCATCCCCTCATACCGAGCCCACGGGAACAAGACGAACCCTCCGGCTATCCTCTCCGTACGCTCCCGCACATCCCCGTAGGCGATGGTGAGCTTCCCCCGCCGGTCCTCCTCTTCCTCGCCGTACGAGCCCACCTCTAAAGCATAGCAGGTACGCAAAGAATGCCCCCGGATCTCTATCCCACTGGGAAGCACCGGAAAACCTCATAAACCACACTGTGACAAACAACAGAGAAGGCTCAAGCAAAAGAAAACGGAGAAAAGACAAGTTGCTAAATCAAAAAAAAGAATAAACTCATACCTCCAAAGCAAAGTCAAACAAAGCCAACGAATCACACCCTTGCTAAACCGGTCCAAGGAGAAGTAGAGCTCGCCCAAGCCTCGCTCGCCCCAAGCAATGTCGCACTTATCCAGTCAATCAAGCTCTCCAACAGAGCAAAGGAGCCGCGGTCGCGTGGTTCGAGAACAAAGTCTCTGACAAAGGCATACCACAAGAAGGAGCGCGCCAACCGCTCCGCCGTCACCTCGGCCGGCCCCCGGATGTAGGCCCCAATGCCGGACGTGATCTTCGCCTCCACGTCGCTATACAACATGCCTGTGCCCCCGCGAGGACGAGGCTCAAAGCCCAAAGCAAATTTCTGGCCAACACATCATCGCCTATCATATCCTCTCCACCGCACCGGCCCTCCTCAAGGAAAGCCCGTGATCGCAAAGCAAAGTCGGTAGGCGTCACCGTCACCTCTCCCCACTCGTATGGAAGGTGTGGGTGGTATCCCACCGCACTCGAAAGGCCAAGGAAGACACTCTTGTTCTTCCTCGTGTCGACACTCCAAATGTGTTCTCAACGAACACACCCAGTGCCGTAAGCATAAACCAGCCTCTCCGGGACTCCGGCCTACCGGTCCACGGAAATATCAGCATCCGCCGCCATAGCCAACAACAAATTTCTCGAGCGATCCCCGAGTCTCATCCTCTCGCCTTCCCGCCATAAGCTCCCGCATCCCGCAGTAAACACAAAGCAAAGGTACGTCAATCACAAGATTTAATATAAAGGCACATATAACCCGTCACAAAACACGCACATATTGCACATAATTTTCACATACATTATACATATAATTTTTCCATGTAACCCGTCACAAAACACGGCACATATATTGCACATAATTTTCACATACATATAATTTTTCCCATGCAACCCGTCACAAAACACGGCACACATTGCACATATTTTTTCACATTTAACCCGTCACAAAAACACGGCACATATTGCACATATTTTCCCCACAAAGTCCGTTACCCAAAAACATGGCACACACGGCACGACACATATGCATAACACAAAAAAAAATCCGTCCCTACACTCCAGACACACTTTCACATATAACTCCGTCACAAAACACGGCACGTGTCACATTTTTTCACAAAAATTATCACTACACGATAATTTTTTCTCATAATGTACATACATAAATAGCATACGGTACAAAACACCAAAGCATGCATTTCATTAGAGAAGCACTTTATTTTCACAAATAAAAGCTAATCTACACATTTCTGCACAAAATACACATACCCACAATTTTCACATGTCCATTTTCAACAATTCATCAAGAATTTCACAAAAAGGCATAAAATAATAACAAAAATTCGAAAATGCGAAAAACTAAAACCTAGTTCTAGCATTCAAAAATTCGAGCAGGAATCAAAACGGAACGCATTTCTTACCTCCCGACGCTCGTAGAGCGACGATTGTGCACCTCCGGATTCGGATACAAGACATCCGGTTCTTCGAAGATGGAACGAACGAAATCCAATTCCTTTGAAGCTCCATCCGTTGCTCGACCACCCTCGATCAAGGCGTTGACCTTACTTCACTCCTTCGAGATCCTTCCCGCCTCATGGCAAGCAATCTCAAGCGAAAAAATGGGGGAGGATTTGGTTACCTAATGGAGGTTTTCTCTCTCTCTCTCGCCCTCGATGCACGAACCGGAGAAGAAGAAGGAAGGGGGAGCCTCGGGCATTTAAACCCGGGTCAAAATTCGGGAACCGTAAACCAACTTGGTCCGTACTTTGACCTCTTTGCAACCAGGTTGCCGTCCGTACGGACCTCTTTGTGCAAGGGTGGCATCTCAAATTACTTTCCCCGCCCTCTATAATCTTTTGCCTCGTTGTCCTAAGGCCTTTTCCAGCCAGAAATCCAAGTGCAGTAATGGTCCCTAACCCTTCAATTCAACCACCGGCGATCGCCCTAAGACCGGTCCTCGCCCCACTCCAACGGCACTCCCCGCCACTCCAACGGTACTCCAATCTCGGCCATCAACGTAAGACTCGGTCTCGCCCACTTCAACGCGCAATTCAACCACCTGGGCCACAACGTCATGCTGTATAAGACCGGTCCTCGCCCACTTCAACGGCAGAATTCAACGGCCGCCCGCTCAACGGCAATTCGAGAAGGGAGCCAACACTCTCCCAAGACGAATCCCAAGGCACGAGACGCTCCAAAACGCCCCGACGGCAATTCAAGAAGGGAGCCAACACTCTCCCAAAGACGAATATCAAGGCACAAGACGCCTTCCAAAACGCTGAACACCGACAACTTCAACTACTAACTCAAAAGAGGTCCGAAGTCATCTTCCCAAATGTAAAAGGGCC